>JANIJG010007765.1:0-10792 GCA_024611175.1 Megaceryle torquata
CCCCTTCTCCTGTCACTGCAGCCCCTTGTGAACAGACCCTCCCCTGCTTTCTTGTAGGCCCCTTGCAGGTACTGGAAAGTTGCTCTAAGGTTCCCCCCGGAGCCTCCTCTTCTCCAGGCTGAACAACCCCAACTCTCTCAGTCTGTCTTCAGAGGAGAGGCACTTGAGATTTTTCTATGATTCTGAGATAACTTCAGTTTGTAAATTTATTTTTTTTTTCCCCCTTCTGTTTGGCAATGCTGCTTTTCCTGGAGCTTTGGTATGAAGTTCTTGCTACAGTACTGTCAGAACAAAGTGTTAGAACTTTTGAGGTGGCTTTGGTTTGGTTTTCCTTTAAAATAATTAATTAAAATGTGGGATTTGCTGTTGCAGTATGCAATAGAGAGCAATACTAAATGTTCAGAAAAGAATTTTATATACTTATGCAGGTAAAAAAACCCAAAGTGTCTAGTAGCCAGGTCATCTGAGGTTGAAGAGGCTTCCAAACAGATTTCCATACGCAAGACAACCTACCTTGGTTCTTGTACCTTTTCTTTCCCCCCCCCCTTTTTTTTGTTGTCAGATAGTAGCTGATGAAAATAGCTATACCTCCGTGCTGAGGTGTTTATTGAATTATTTAATGTCCAGTCTTAGCTGGGTTGCCAGGTCTGAATGTCCTCTTTTTAGCAGCAAATCCAAAACCCGAATCTGGTGGATTTGGATACAGAAGGTATAAACAGAAAAGGATGGGGGAGAAATAATGGTCATCGGCATCATTTATGCCATGCCTTCCAAGGCTATCCTCTCTAGATGAAGCCATCTATCTGGCAGGCTCCAGACATTCTGTGTCCTGCCATCTGCCACAACTGGTAAAGTTAGAACAGTTTGTCCACTGATGTCTTATTTTGAAGCATAGTGATGTGTTTATGAGATAATTTACATAAAATGACATCCATTTACAAAACTTGGTAGCTGTGAGCCAGATGCTTTTCAAAATTATTTACATAATACTTGCTGAATAATTTTGGCAAGGCAAATTCTATATGACCCACTTGTAAATATCTCGTGACAGTACTGCTCATTGAAAATTTGAACTATCTGGGTTAGAAAGAAGTAAAACCATGTATTCCTGCTGGACCATCAAATGCCATCAAAACATGCTTCCAGATGCTCAGTGCTGTGTCATCTGGCTAGGAATAATTTTCTGTACATCTTTCCTGGGCTTGTATGCAGCCGAGTTATAGCAGTGGAACCGATGAAGACAGTGGACAGCAGGCTCGTGTGTTTCTGAAGCGTCAGTTTGCAGGGGTCAGTTCAGCAATAAAGGTCAGCATATACTAAGAGGTGTTAAACTGTGTTCTAAGATGCTTCTGTCTTGAGATAGTAAAACATCCTTTGAGGCATGGGTGAATTCCCACTTAGGTTGGATAAATGTTGTGAAAACTAGAGTTGTATATCAAATCACCTTGAATCAGTGATGCTAGTAAGAATGTAAAAGCTGCTACCAGCATTAACACAGGCAGGAGTTGCAACAGGGGAGATGAGAGAATAATGCACAGAGCACCTTATTTCAATCCTTGATTCTGCTTCTCTCAGAATTTATGAAGGCATCTGTTGTTAAATGTTGAGTAGAGATGAATGCTTCAGAAATGCTCTTTTGTTTGTTTTCCAGACAATATCATCCTAAATTTCCTGGACGCACATTCTGTTTGTCCTGATGACAGAATTTCAGAGAATGATTGACTGAATCTGTCACTAAAGACAGAATCTGTTACTAAAGACTATGCCCAAGGGGAACATGATGCTCAGTCTTTTTTTCTGTGGGATTTTATTAATCTCCTTCCATATATTTATATTAATATTAATTGGCATTATTAATTACAACCTGTATCTGTATTTCAAATAATGCCTTTTTTAAGGTTTAGCAACAACACGTCTGCTTGTAATGTAGTACAACTCTAGGATCCTAACTATATGTCCTAGTTTTGCTGTTGTGCAACTGCATCTTGGGCTGCACTAGTAAGAGTGAAGCCAGCACTCTTCCCACCCCGTACAATGCTTATAAGAAGACTTGTGCAGTCCTGTGTCCAGTTATGGGCTGAGAAGGGGCAGGAGCCCAGGCACAGAAGGGAAGGTTGAGGGCAGTTCCCATGCCCAAGGGGCATCAGAATGGCGCAGAGGAAAGATCCCCAGGAAAGGGTTGTAAGCTCAACACCTATGGGACTTCAGTCAGCTGAGGCCTCGTGCCAGGTCCAGATAATTTGGAAGAAATCGCAACCCCATTGCAAGTCTCACCTGTGTTGTGTTTTCAGTTTTTGTTAGGGGTTTTGTTTGTTTGCTGGTTTGGTGTTGCTGTTTTCTTTTTTTTTTTCCCTTCTCTTCCATTTATCCAATTCACTGAGGTAACTGCTTTGAAAGCAGATTTGTCTTATTAGGATGAATTAATAATACAGTTCCTGGTTGCTATGTTTAAAGGAGTCTGATTTATAGTAACAGAAAGATCATCTGATTCTAAGCCTGGATAGCTTAAAAATAGCTGTGGAAGACTGATTCTATTGTAGCAATATAACATCAAAACATATTGGCTGAAGAAAGGACAAATAACCTAAAATGTTGACTGTATCTTGTAAAGCTGTCTTGTTGAAACAGATGGCTTTTTCAATGAAAGCTTAGTTAAATGTTCTGTGCTCTAAAAGGCAAAGATTTTCAAGATGACAAACTTATTTAATAGCATGTATTGTTGTGATAGCTCTGCCAGAGGGGGAGTCAAATATGGCAGAAGTGCTCAGCGGCAGTCTCGCAAAAGAAATTTTGTAAACTGGATGTATAGTCAACATCTAAAGTCTCCCAGAAAAATTATCCACAGTAAAACTAATCTCACTGCATTACTAACAGCTACTGCCGTGGGATTTTGAAGATCGTCCGTTGTATTTTGATAGGTTTCTTAAAAAGGCAACCTAAAGAAATTGCAATAAACCTGAAATACCGTATCAAAGTTTCATAATGCAAAATGAGGATATAAAGGAGGGGTTTGAAATAACCTAGTTCTTCCCAACCTTATTTTAAGTGCTTTCTGGATTCTTTGAAAATTCCAGTGTTAGCAAAGGATGCATAACCATTAAGCTAAGAACAAAGCTGTGTTACTTCAATTCACATTTCTATAAATAGCATACCCATGCTACAGCATAGGGGAAGCGTTAGTACTTAACTCATTAAATATTAGTAAATTTACCTTGAGTTCTACTTTTTGAAGACTTCTATTTACTATTAATTATGAAGATATTAATGGCTTATAAGGAAATATATGTTTGCTGATTAGTTAGTAAAAAAACCCCAAAAAACTAACAGTTTAGGAGCAAAAATAGTGTCTAATAATGAGCAAGAACTTGTGGATTATAAATATTCATTTCTGACTGTTATGTTTTCTTTTTTAAACTCAAAATCTTGTCTACTAAATGCATGATATCTGTAGAGGCTCATATAAAACTTATAATACTGTGGAAAACTACCCAGTTGGAGAGGTAAATGAAAACAGTGTTTTGGAAAAAGGACTGAGTTTGGTGGAGAGAGAAATGACCCGGGAAAGACTGGAATAAATTTGTTTTAAATTTTCCTGCACATAGCATCTGCTTAAGCGCAAAAATCTTAATTTGCTTAATTTTGCAAGTATTAGCCAGCAGTGTTATGCTACCAGAGACTGGGGTGGTTACATTAGTATCCTGTGACAGTATGTGTATTTAAAAGATCGAGTACATTGTGAACTGGAAATGCTGCTTAGCAGTTTCTCTCAAAGGATAGCTAAGTTCTTCTTTAAGTTATTGTACAGTTGTAAGAAAGTTAAATGAAAGTTAAGAACTAGCAAGAAGAGTAAAATTTCTACCTACACTCTAGCAGCTTTCATGCTTTTTTTAATTATTTATACTCCATGAATATTCCAATGTAAATAAAGCCTGCTTATGAGCATACAGGTGGGAAAGATGAATGTTAGAAGAAAGATTTTATATAATGATGATAATTATTCAAAGGACAACGTTTTTGAATTGAATAGGTTTCACTAGAGACTCTAAAACTAAGCCAAATAATGAGCAAAAGCTAACATGGAGGTAATATTCAGAAGGCAAACACATCTGTTGGCTTCTTGAAAAAAAAAAAAAAGTTAAATAGTAGTATCAGGATGTCTGGCCTATCATTTGTCAACAGTACTGTTGACACATTGTCCATCAAGAGTGTTTTTTTACTGTAGAAACACTTTAAAAAAATAAAACAATAAAAAAAAAGACAGTTTTTTTTTTTTTTTTTTGATGGATATGGTACAAGTTCGCTGTAGCTGTCTTAGTATTTATCTTCTCAGCCACTCCTTTCTTTCTGGGTCAGAGCCCACCATCTGATGCACAGCCATGCAGCTCCTGCAGTGTATGACACATGCTCATCAAGGGAGAATGAACTGTGGGAAATGTCACCCTGCTGAGGTGGCTGAGCAAAAGGTAAGCCTAAGGGAGCTGAACCCTTGCTGCCATAAGGTACTGTTGAGGCATTTCAAGCTGGTGGTATTTTAGACCTTTAGAAGTCCCATATGATACATTCTGTGTGAGAGAAATTTCAGTTGTTTTCTGTATCCCATTTTGCAATAGTTGTAAGGGCTAGAACTGCTGTGACTAATGCCACATAAAATGAACCTCCTTTTGGCTTTAAAAATCTCATTACTATAAGCTCATGTTCAAAACATGACTTATGCACATCATTGTTTTCAGTCCTGAAAGAGATATAGTTGGGCTGAAAAGACTGCTGGCTGGTGCTAGGGTCCTGAATCCCTTTGCTTTGCCCATGTGGTACAGGTTGCAACACAGAGGTTTAAAATCAAGAACACTTCAAGTTGCTGGGTTTCTTTTTTTTTGTTTGCTTTGGCGTTGTTTGGTTTTGTTGTTCTTGATGTTTTGGTGGTGTTGTTGCTGTTGTTTTTTCTGTAGTAAGAGAAGTCATTGCAGTATTTCTGAAGTCTTCACTTAGTTTTGTATCTCTACAGGATCTTTGTTGTCTGTTCCTGCTGGCCCCATGGAGTATGGTGTCTTCTGGGAGGGGTGGTTAGTGCTTCCATGATAAAAGGAAGACACTGGCTTACACAAAAAGGAGGGATGTGTGTAAAGCTGATTTTTCTAACATGTAAAAAAATGCACTAAATTCTAGTAAAGTTTGTGACTGTAAAGATTTACTTTTGTCATCTGCTGAGTTCTTCAACCCTTGTCAGGCACCTGTGCACTTGTACCAGCACTGTTCAATACACTGAGTATTTTCCTGTTATAGGCTGAGTAAAGAAAAAGAAGAAACTGTGTGGAATTTAGCCTTGCTTAAAGTAAGGGATTGTATCAGATAAATGCCAGAGGTTCTTTTCAACATTAAAATTGTTCTGTGATTTTTGCTGTTGGTTGGATACATTAACTGGAAGAAATGCTGGCAGTAATAATCTGTGTGTCTGCAGGATTTCCATAGCATTTCAGGGACTTATATGACTTCTGAGAGGCACCTAGCAGCAAGCAAAAATTACTTACCAGCGCCTTTTAGGCACTAAATGCAAAACACTTCTTTGTGAATTCTAAAACCAGTCTGAAATAAAATCAAACCAGTTCTACCACAGATCATCTTCTCAGATCATTAGTTTGCTTAATCATAGGATTCTACACAGTACTCTGCAGCTGTGTCTCTAATGCATTTTCACTACCTGAGAGGGTCCAGATGAAGCTACTCATGAATGATCATCCATCCAGATAAGTTTGGAAAAAGAGCTTTTTAAAAATTAAGTTCTTTGTTCAGGGATAGAAACAGGCATACAGCTTCTTGCATTAGTCTGCCCTATTTTAATTTCTCCATCAGTTAATTCCAGGAGGGCTGTCATCAGCAGTTGAAGTATACAAGATGCTACTCTTTATTAACCTGATCTGTGATGCAAAGGCACTGCTTGGTTAGATTCACTGGTGAGAAATGTGCTGTGAAGCTAGGTCCCTTTCCATGCTGTGTTTCATCCTAATGACTGTCTGAGCAAGGCTGCTGTGGCTAGCCCTCGGGGCATCCTTCAGGAGGAACGTCTGGTCACGATTTCCAGAGCTGTGGCCACTACTGGATGCTGCGGTGGTGTGAAGTAATCAGTAATGTTTATGCTACCAGCACTCTGAAAGTAGTATTCCTTGGTGCAAGAATGAGAAATAACCAACAGAGAGAGCATGTTATCATCTGCTAAACTGTCATTTGCCAGCTGGAAAGTATGTTAAAACTTAAAAATATTTAAGAGACGTTGTAAAAATGGGTAATGCTATAAAATAGTTCAGTTAGATGAACCAGAAGTAATACCACGTTTGAAATCTCCTGGCACTTCCAACAGTAGCAAAAGCACTACCTCCTGTATTTTTGATGGATGTCTGGTCTTTGTTTTATAGGCTATGTTTTATGGCATTTTTTAAGTTATGCTTCTCTCTTTGGGAGATTGATATACACAAACAGAAAAAAATATTCTAAGCCACATCGTGGCTTTGTTCTAGATAAGCAGTTAGTGCTATAGACAAGAAAGAATACAGGCAAAACAACGTGTTTTAAGGGTCAGTTATTTCCTGTCACTTCTGCAAGGCTGCACTGAGTGTCAAGGAAAACCCTTCAGGTATGCACTTTGGGAAGCAGATCCTGTCTTGGAGAGAGACCTATTTGGTGGCTGATGTTTCAAAAGGAAGAAAGAAATTAGCACTGGTGAAACACTGATTGATTGCATATATCCTCACCACGTGACAGCTTGGGATGTGCAGCTCTTCATAAAGGTTATTCTGATACATGATCAAGTCAGAAAAAGGTGTGTTTCATTCCTGAATGTCTGTTTAGTGATTCTGGAAAAATGAAGAATTTATTATTTAAGTTTAGCATTACTTGATGACCCGTTTCTGGTTGTGAAACCCCTGTGCCTTATATTCTAGAAGAGCAGTGCCTGGTTGTGCACTCAGAAAAACAATTTTTGACTGTAAATGATAAATTACCTTTTTTTTTTTTTTTTCCCCAGCATCTAATTTTCATTACACTTGAAATTTGGAGGAAGCAAACAATCAAGACAAATCACATTTATTTTAGAATCACTAGTTTTTTGTTTACTTTTCTTCTTTCTTATAATGCTTTCCAAAACATGGAGAACAGTGTGTCAAAATCAACGCAATGTGCTGTTCTTTCCAGGTGTATAAACCTAGGTATCTTCTTGGCTGATACAGTCAAGTCAAACAATTTCCTTTTGGCAGGCATCCCTGTTTTCAGGGATATATTTTTACTGCAGGAGGGCACCTGATTATTTTTCAGTGGGCAGTACCCACTGAGCCCTCATCCCATGAGAGTCCTCATCCCATGCTCCTCTCCATCCTATGGGAGAAGAGCAAAATGGGTTTGCTTGTATGGGATTGCTGAATATGCCTCTTCCTCAGCAGAACTGTTGCTGATAGTTTAGAGGTGAAAATGACCAACAATGTACTTCTAATCCCTCCACCCACATCAACAGATGGAGCTTGGTCTGTGGGAACCCTATGTGTGCACCATAGCTTGTATTTCTTTGTGTTAAACTGGTTACTGACTTAGTTGTTGGTGCAGGCATGAGAGCTGCTGGCTCCTTCTCGTGCCTGCCATGGTTCCCCTTGCTGAAGCAAAGGACACTTGTTCTGTTTTTAGCTAAGTAACTGAAAAACCAAGGGAAAGTTTATACTTTTAAGGTCCTCTATTGCATCCTTTTGCTTTGGTGGGACGTAAACAGGTTCCTTGGTAAGCTGTAGCTTTAGGGCAGACTTGAGAGCCACATTCTCTGCCAGCATGTGTCGGTTGGTAGTGGCAGGGTGAATGTTTTATTATATTTCTGGGTTACTTGCTTTTGTAAAAGTTAACGATGGTATCTATTGTTTTTTAAATTTTTTTTGGCAAGGGTTCATGATGCCGAAATGGGTCTGTTTTTCTCTTTTTGAAGCAGAAAATAGCCCAATGACATTTTGGGCCCTGTAATAAATGTAATTTTAATACTTCTGGCCTAGTGTGGGCGACTTTTTAAAAGATTACTGTTGCATATAGATTATGCAGTGGATGGCCAGATGATAAAATGAAAGGATTTGATTCTTAAATATTATGTGCCACAAAGCAGGGGAGGGGAGAAAGCTAACTGATCAGTGCAGTCTTGTTTAGACCTCAAGGTGGAATACTTAAAAACATCAGGTCCCTGATGTGTTTAACTATGATTTTTATTTCTTTCCTTTTTTTACATCAGTGTTTTATATAGAGAAATATGTCACAATACTGTGTTTAACAGCTGAGTTATTGGTGCTATGGCAAGGATTAAGGGTGATTTTCTTCTCAGTGTTGAAAAATAACATCTCTCTGTAGAATTGCAGCACTGATTTGATGGATACTAAATCTATTTTGGGAAAATATTCATTGGCATCTGTAAATTTCTAATTTAATGCATATATTATCAGAGGAAATTCTCCTACTTTGGACAAAGCCATAACTGTCTGCAATCTCAAATATGTGCTGTATATAAAGATATTTCAGAGGCTTATTATTGAACTTTGGCTTAATTATATCTGGCAACACATTTCACATGACCCTACACTGAAATGCCACCCTCTGTTTAATTTATAAATATCTTCATACTCGGTTAGCTGTCTGGCTTTCATATGTTCATATAGTCTGTTTTTTTGAGAACTGGTAGACAAGCATTGTTTCTTTTAGTTTTCCCTCATTATTCAAGCCTCCTGTGATTCTCCTCTGTGCTGCGAGAGTCTAATAATTCACCTCTCATTCAGTTACTTAGATTTTGAAGTCACAAAGGACTTGTAAAGTCCCGAGATTCCCCAAAGAATATCAAATGCAACTACAGCTACAGAGTGCTCTGGTGGTACTGTAAAATTTCTGGTCCTGTAAAAGCAAAGAGCCTTGAAACAAGTTCTTTTTTAGATGTCAAGAACAGTAATTTCTCTCCTCCAGACACCAATGAACTTCAGGGGATCTCTGCTTCAGCTCTACAGAGTCTCTCAGGAGTCATTTTGGAGAGAGAAGACAGAAAAGTGATGGGATAGCTGATAAAAGGGTCACGCTCCATCACAGAAAGTGAAAATGAATTAGAGAGCAAAGAAGTAGATCTAAGGATGAAAAGCTAAATTCCATGATAAGGGAGATAATGTAGGCATTTGTGAGGAAAGTAAATACAGAGATGTGACATTAGGGTGAAAATGAAGTGAATATAAACAATAAATTAAAGGAAATCAAATAAAATTAAATTAAGGATTTTTAAAGAGATCCCCTGAAAACTGGGAGAGGGAAACTAGGTTGTACCATGTCAGGCATCAAAATGAGCTGTAGGAATAATTTATTTTTTTTTTTAATTACTGTGATGTCTATAACACTCTGAAAAGAGGAAAAAATGGATTGCTTACAGTTCAGTCTGTGTGTTTTCCTGATTCAGTGACCTCATTGCTTATACTTTCCTGTAAGCTCTTTGCTTAATGCTATCACATTGACAATTCTTCCCAACAAGGATGACCTCTTTTGTTGCATATTGCACATATTCTTAAGTTCTGTGTAGCTGCAGTATTTCCCCTTGTCAGTTTGTCCTTTTTGTCTTCTAAATATAACTTTTATTCCCTTGAACATACATTAGTGTCTTGACATACTGTCAATAGTAAAAAAGAAATTGATACATAAAGAAACCATACTTAGGAAACCGCTAACGTTTCCCAGACTAATTGTATGAGAGAGGCAATGAGCAAAATGTAGTGCCTAGTCTAGAGGAATGTTTGTAGGAATCCATTTTTTCTTTGTGCTCTGCATAACCCTGCAGTAAATATTCTTGGCTTCAGATAACAGTGTTCTTTTTCTATATTAAGCCATTGACTCTTCACTGCTGATGAGCATTTTTGAGTTATCAGGTAAATGCTCTTTGTACAAATCATGAGTTCTCTTTGAATGTAATTAGTTAATGTTACATGTGAACCAATTAAATACATTTGCACTTTCTCATTTTTAGTCCTATTTTAGAGATGATCCCTAAGTGTTATTAATTAATTAACTATTTGTTAGCTATCAGAACTGCTGCTTGGACAGGAAAACCTCTTACATGTTTGAAGCTATTCAGTCTTTCTCCGTTACTATGCTAGGCTACTGAAGTGCACAGACTAGTTTGGACAACTTTGCCCCAGGATGCAGTCTGAAGTAGAGACTTATCTGCTCAGTGTGGGGCTGAATATACCATAACCAAACGCTGCAGATAAAGATAAAAATATCTTTGTTATATTTATCAAAGATAAAATATCTTTGGCAAATAGTTTGAATATTGATACTGGTAGGTCTAGAAGGAAGCTTTAAAGTGAGGTAGAGGTCTCCCAGAACTAGATGGTAATATAATTTTAGTCTTTGTTAGAATCTAAGACATTCTATGGGAATATTACTAAAAGTGATTCTTAACAGGCCTAATTATGCTCACAACTAGAACTGTTTTCTCTGAAGTCAATTCTTTACCAGTTGAAATGGAAGCAATACTTTGAAAATCTCAATAAAGACGCTAATAAATTCAGTTTCCAAAGACCTTTTGGCTTGGGACTGCCTTTTCTTCTGTGAAAAAGAACCATATTGGACATCCCATTAATGCAGCCTTTGAAGTACAGCTGCTGTCAACAGCAGAGGTTTGATAGAAGGTATCAGAATTTGTTCGCTCAAAGAGAAATTTCAAGAAAATCTCTTTCTTTCTTTCTTTCTTTCTTTCTTTCTTTCTTTCTTTTTCTTTCTTTCTTTCTTTCTTTCTTTCTTTCTTTCT
>JANIJG010007766.1:0-54562 GCA_024611175.1 Megaceryle torquata
TTTTTGCCCCAATTTCCACTTTACAACCAGTTATATAAAACCCCACAAGAATGTAAACAACCCCCCCCTCCCCCCCCCCCCCCCCCCCCAATCCTACAAAAATAAACAAACTTTACTAGTGGTTCCACATCGTATCTATCCCATGGGATTAGACAGAGGAAACAGCATGAAAAAAAAAAAACAACAAAACTCTAAGAGTATCTAAATTACATTTTGAAAAGCAAATATTAGCCAGAAATTGAAAAGAAGTATTACCCAGAAATCCAGCAGTATCTGTAGGCCTAACATACGTATGATGTGAAAATGTTATGCTGGTTGGTATTTTATCTCTCTGATTTTCTTTGCAAGTGAAGTATTTAATACAGCCATAAAACAAAATGTGCTAAGTGTCTGTCTACATCTTTTGCTGAGTAAGTTTTAAGAGCAGATCCTAAGAAGCCAATCCTCCCAAAAAAGCGTGCCTAGTTCAAAAGAAGAGGAGTAACTAACAAGCTAACATATGGGTTTTTCGTGTTTTGATGACTGAACTCCAATTTTTTTCTCCAATGTGTTTAAATATGACTCAACAGCTGGGACTCAGCCTCCGGCCAAAGACCGCTATTACTTTGCCAGCATGTTCTCATGTGGAGGTATGTTGAACTTTTATGGCTTTCATTGCAGCTCGTAAGTAAGAGCAAACATGCTTTAGAAAAGACTCAACTCCACGGCAAAACCTGAGCTACAGATAAAGTGGTGTACCCTGGAATAACTCGTACATAACACAAGGATGGTGATTAGTCCTTTTTTTTGTTTGTTTGCTTTTCAAAATACTTATTTTCACTTTAGCTTTTGCCATGAAAAAGAAATTAGTCTCCAAGTACATCTTAAGCTTCCTGTGCTATGTGAAGGGGAAAAAAAAAAAAAAGATTCTGTTAAAAAGCTTTTACTGAAGTGATAAGGAGTAAAGCTGTATTTTTATTCAACTTAAATTCAAGATTGGCTTTTAGCTAATTTTTCCTCTTATCACAGGATATCTGAGATCATATTCTATAAAGAGTACTATGAACTAAAATTTTATCTATAATCTCATTAACCAATATGTGATGTTCCTTTTCTTGGTAAAAAACTGTAAAAGTTCTTCCATTCACTGTTCTACATTTTTCATTCAAAATGATACATTAATAATGAAAGTACAATGACTCAGATAATATGTTTTCATCTTATTTGGTGAAAGGGTGATGGCTGGCAACCACTGAATGCAAATATTTTCTTAGTTTACCCAGAATCATGAAACATTTCATGCCCTTTTAATTGTGCACCGTATATAATACTTTTAAATACATAAAGTGGGATAAAGAATGAGTATTACAATTACACAAATGCATTTCATTATTAAGATCAACATTTTGGTAAATACTATGAACTTTTTCTTTTAAAACTCATTTGACCTTCCACTGAATTCAAAACAGTGCAAACACCACTCAAAAGTTTTAAAGATACCTTTTGCATACACAGCAGTATCACATCATATAGTCCTTCCTTTACTTGATGAGCACAGACTGTTTATTCATTACTCAGAAATTAGTTACTGTACCATTGGAAATGTGCATTTTTGTGTTTTATTGCAGAGATATAAAAATTAATATAAATTATTATATATTAATATAAAATTCCTATGGATACACATAACAAAACAAACAACTAAGTGTCACCTAGAAGATTCAAAGTACCATTTATTTTTTATTTCAAGACAAAATTAATCTCCTAACTGGTCCCTGTAAATAAACTGGAAAATGAATGTGTGAAGAATAATAAGCTAATGACTAAAATCAAAGCCCCTCAAGGTCAGTAACAAAACTTCAATTTACAGGGAATATCACTATTATAGTGGAAGCAACATCTTTCCCATTTTGATTTAGGTCCAAATAAAGTACAGCAAACCTAACTGTAACAGTTGTAATGAATTTTCAAAGTTCACCACATCTTTCACTGAACTACAGGAGAAGAAAATACAAAGCCCTGGAAAATAAATAAGATAGAAAAATACATTTTAAAAGCCCCACACTCTTTATTATGTAAAGCAAGCTTTATCTCTGCTGGCTATTACCTGGTTCAGATTTTTTTTATCACCTTAGTGCTCCTTCTCTGTATTGTCAAGTCTTTCTCAGGTGTATGACTATCAGTTACACACTAATATAGGCAGAATATTTGGATAATTGAATGGAAATTGGCATTTATATAGATATAACAACAAAAAAAATCCCTATCAAGCTATGAACATTATATGATTTGTATCATGTATACATTAATATGGAACAGACAGGGAACTGTGGAAAAACATTTTCTTCTCCCCAAAGAAAAGCTCTCTTCTCATGGGTTCTCCCCAGTAATATGACTCATATTACCACCTTTCTGAAGTTCATACTTTATTAGTATTGAAAGTTTTCAGGTGCCATATGCTCCTGAGAATATTTACTGATGATAAAGAGCCACCCTATTGCTTTTCTAAGCCTCGGTATGGAGGAAGATTGCATAGCCAGAAAGTGGCTTGCAATCAAATCTTTCCATCAGTAACCAGAAAGCAGCAAAAGACAAACTTTACAAAGTGTACATGCTAGCACATCTGAATATACTTCACATCTTGAGTGAAGGAGCTTTGTGTGGAAACAAATTTGGCACTTAGTTCTCAAGGAGCAACAGCAGAATTCAAGGCTCGGTTCATTAGTACATGACAGGGATGCAAAAATGAAGCTCTGCTGGTTGTAGATACAAAACAGAGTGAGATGCCAACCTGACAGTTGCACTATCAAAGCTCTAACAAGAAAAAACAACAGTATGAGAACAGCATCCTACACAGATTAGGCTGTGACTGAGCAAACCTCTCCGGAGGTAGGATGCCAAACCCCACTACTGAAAAGATGACAGTACTTCAGAATTAAAAAAGAAGGGAAGGGATTTGCTCTCTTCTTCACTCTCTGTACACTGAAAACAGAAACAAAGGCACCTGCCAATTACCCCCTGGCAGTATCTGCTCCTATGGATTACAGACAGAGACTACAGCAGCTGCATCACTAACCTGGATGCCTCAATTCAGGCCAAAATTCCTGCCATGGGATGAATGCAGACTTTTAATATACCTACCAGAACATCTACAGGTTATATGCATAGTTAAATCAACTCAATGCAGTCAACTCTGGAAAAATAAACATGGGAAAAAACAAACAAACAAACAAAAGAAACCAACCCCCCCAAAACAAACAAAAAACCCAAACACAAGTACCTGAAAACTCAAGAGTTTATAAAAATTCAAATGACAAATCTGTGTGCTGTGGCTCATGCCCAAAAAGGAACATCACTGTTTCTCAACAATCATGAAAAGCAATGTCACACAAGATCCTCCTTTCCTAAAATATTATTTTTATGAAACATGCCATACAACAGTTTCAGTGCACTGAGAGGCTCTGCAGAATCAGATGTAATCTCTGCTCATAAACAAACTTTTTTTTTTTTTCCACCAAAAGCTATGCCTGATCTTCACTGCTTGAAAATTCTCTGAAGTTAGGAAGTAAACAAGGGAGGTAACGGTACAGTGAAAGTTACAGAAACCATTTATCTTAAAAAGGTACGTTCAAATTCTCTCAAATAATAGAAAGTCCCACTTGATTCATTATTAAATTCACTCCGTGTTTGATATGAAAAAATTTGAAGCACTGAGGAATGTTCTAGGTAAGTGAGTATTCGTGTCTGAGCAGTGCTTAGCTAAAAATTTCTGACAGGCTGGTGGGCTGAAAGACAAGATCATCAACTTGAGTCCTTCAGCTCATTACCTTAGCCACTATCCAAACCATTAAATCACAACTGGAAATATATAGCATTATAAAGGAGTCACACTTGAGATTACTTCTAAATGACAGAAGACAGCAAATGAATGGCTCTACAGACCATTTACTCACTGCTGAGTTACAAATATGGGACAACTTAAAAATAATCAATCCCATGGTGATGAGAGTACCCCAGCCACAGCAGAACGACATACGGCATTAACAACTGATCAAAAATGGCAAGGGTAGCAGGGAGCTGGTCAAAATCATCCAAAGCCCAGGACTCTCATGTGTTTTCACTTCATTTAATGTCTGATTTTCTTCATAAGCAATATGGACTCAGCACAACATGACAGCCAACACCAACCAGACCATGCCAAAGACCTTACAGGCGCAGTCTCATTTTGCTTTCCTAATCAAATGTACAAGGGAATAACCATCAACACTGATACAGTGTGGAAATTACAAACAGATATTAATTAAACAAAAAATTAAATTTTTCAGTTAGTCTCTGAGACTTCAAATCACTGTGCACATCTGCAAGCATCTCCTGAAGGACCAGCACTTCTCTTGTCAAAGCTGGTGAGCACATTCATGCCCATTGCACAAATACCCTCCTTGCAAGTATCCATGAGACCTGCAGTCTGTGACCTCTAACTTCCTTTTCTCAAACTGTTGCCTCTTCTGTCCAATCCTGAGAAATTCTAGAGGTTTTGCTGAAGCTGACCTTACTTCCTGCACAGTCCCTAAACTTCAAGATTTCAGCCTCAAAGCCAGTCTTCAACTGGTCCTCTGCCACAGTCTTCAGCCCTAGGGTTGTCACAGATCTCCCTACTTCCAAGTTCTTATACCCTGTCATCTGAGTCAGCAGAGAGCAATGCAACTCAAATTCCCATCAGGCAGACTCCCAATAAGCCTCCTCTACCTGAGCTACCTGAAAACAAAACCAAAAATGTGCTTCAAAACCCATTTATTTTCCCTCTTTTTTACTGTTCATGCCCATTGCTGTAACATACAGGGCACGTTAAAGGGTTTCATATACGGCTCTCCCTTAGAGTATGATTTCAACCCTAGCAGCCTAGTTCGCAGTGACCTTGTGCGTAACGTGGCAGTTCATTTTATCTGGTCCCCTTGATAAAGAAAGCTCCATGTGGGTATCTGTCAGTCACCTGCTGTCTCCCTACAGACAACTTCAGCCTTTCTCAGGAAATGTCCATACCCTTGTCTGCCAGGGAGTTCGCAGTATCCCCCCTTTCTCCAACCTCCACATCTCCACCTTAGACAGTTGTTCATGACTCAAACATCTTTATCCTCTTCATGCTCCCTTGCTTACAGGGAGGTCTCTTACCAAGAATCTCAACACAGTTACTAGTATCACAGGAAATAAAAACAAATATGTTAACCATGGGATAGGACTCAAAACCTATGGTCATTCCAAGCTCTATAAGCCTCATACACAATATAGAGCAAATGACTTAATAAACTTCTCGTGCCTGAATTATTTACCTGCAGTTTTATTTCCCCCATGCACGCACTTCCCAGGAAGACCATTATGACAAAAATCATCACGTTTTGCCAGCTGCTCAGCTATTATTGTAGGTCACAAAGTATGTAAATAAGAATTGATTATGAAAAGCAGGAAGTGAAAACAGTCCATATGTAGCTAATATTGCTACTGAAACCTAAACTTCTGCATTTCCTGCCATTGTGACTTTAATTATGAAATCCTAATGTTGCACTAAGATAACTGCCATGTTTAGTTTCCTAGTTGTCTTTAAAGGAAATATTAAAGGGAATTAAAAACAGGGAAAAAAAAAAAAATCCCAAATACAAAAATCTCACACCAAAAATCCCAACCACGCCAAAGCAACACTCAAAACAAGCAACAACGAACAGCAAAAAAAGTCCACACAACTCAGAATGTTTTTCAAGTTCCTCCAACCCATCAGTGCATTCTCAAAGGAGGTTCCCTTGGAGCCTTCACTTCGAGCTCTGCTCCGGTCCCTTTGTGTTCCCTATAGCCTATAACAGGCAGCAAGAAGCTGATGAACTGTCCTCAGAGAGCCAAGTCTATCCATTCTGTCTCTGGATAATCTCATCTATCTCTGTCTGAAAAGCAACTCTGGCATGGATCTGCTGATGAATTCGTACAGACCAGAAAAGGCTGAAGCAGAAACAGAACTAAACCAAACCAAAAAAAAAACCCAAACAACAACAAAACTGTCTTCTGCTTCTGTGCTCACTATAAAGGAGGCTGAGTACATCATCCCCTGACTAAAAATTTTCTTCCTTTTTTTGTGCATTGAGAATTAGTCTGAAATTTTAAGTATCAGTGATTAAGTATCAGTCAAATACGGGCAAAATGAATGGTGACAGACCACAAACATAAGATGGTACTCCCTCCACTTCTGCAGGGACCCCTGTACAAGTAGCTGAGCTAATACTGCTCATGTTAATCTTCTTTAAACCCATCTCCATCCCAGAAAAATGTGAGATAGCAAACACAGTGTCAACCTCCTAATAGGGCTCTCAGGGGGATCCAGAAAACTACAAAACAATTAATTTGATGTACCCATTGAGCAAATTGATAGGAACTGTTACAAAGAACAGACATCTTTGAACACAGAGCTTAACACAGCGTACTGGGGAAGAGTCAACACAGCATTTGCACAACTGCCTCATACATCTGTTAGTACTGCTAGAGAATCGATGTATTTGAGGACATATATGATTGGATCAATCAACTAGACTGATCTCCAAACAAATCAATAACTTGGCAAAAGACTGGAACTACAAGATGCTATGAAAACATTCAGTTTCTCTATGAAAACAGGTCAGTATCAGTGTTCCACACTTTTGTAGGACACAGATGAACAAAAGGGCTGGAAAAGGGGGAAGAACGCTGTGCAGAAAGGGTACCCCACTGCTACTAAGTCACTGATAGCAATACAAACAAAGGCTGACTGAGAGAATTGCAAATGATCTCACATAGCAAAGGAATAGAGAGTAAAATGAAGACAAAATTCAGTGTTGACAGGTAAAAAAAATTGCAGGGAGTGGTGATGAAGATGGATGGAGAGGAAAACAACCCCAACTCCTATGTATACAACACAGGCTCTGGGTGAGCTGTCACCATGACAGAGAAAGATCCTGTGCTTATTAGGGACATATTTAAGAAAATGCAGGTTTACTTTCAAAAGCAGTCAAAAAAAGTCAAATAGCATTACAAATTACCGGGAACGGAGACCACCACGGAACACACCATTAAGCCAGCATTTAAATGACAGACACAGAGCATGGAATATGTTTCCGAGCTTGCATGCAGTCCTCCAAGTGTCAAAAAAGAAGTAACAGAACTAGGAAAGGCAGAAAGAAGAACAAGGATGATCAAAGGTATGAAATAGGTTCTGTTCAAGGAACTAAACAGACTTGAATTTTCCAGCCTGGAAGACAAATGATCAAGGTGTTATCGAAGAGATCTGTGATAAATGAAGCAGCATAAAGGCAGTGGATAAGAAATCATTTGTCTCTCACAAGATAAGAACAAAGGAGCATCAAATGAAATTTATCAGGTAGCAAATTCAAAACAAACAGAAGGTACTTCTTAACACATACATTGTTCTGTCGTTAGAACTCACTGTACAGGATATTTGCAGATGATAAAAATGCACATGGTTTTAAAAACAATCAGACAAACTAATGGAAGAAAAATCTATCAAGGGCTATTAAACCCAAGATACCATCTCTGCTTCAGGAAGTTTGTGAGATGCAGATTGTTGAAAGCTGGGAAAATATACTGGGAAAGCAATACTACGTGCTTGCCTTTTACTGTCTTCCCTAAGCATCTGTTACCAGTCACTGGCCGAGACAGGACAGGCTATGACAACAGCCAGTAGTACAACTCCATAGTATGGAGTTGATCTAGAGGGCAAAACACGATACCAAGGACCCAGCGTCCACATTTCATTCAGATAGTTTCACTTTCAGCCAGAGCCAGCCTGGTTTTGTTGACTGAATGGGTATTACAAAGTTGAAAACATCTTTTGGTGTAGCAGCGCCCGAAAAGAAACCCATCTGTGCGCTCCGAGCCCGTTCAGCGACGCACGCACGTCTGCAGGAAGCGGAGACAATGAGCGGACTTGCTTCAGAAGTGCACTCCTGACCCACACCAAAACGTTCATGCAGATACACCTGTGCCCAACAAAACAAACGCTCATCCTCTGAGTTTGACTACTTTGCTGAATCAGGGACCCTCCTGAATCCAGCAGATGCCCCCCAGAACGTGCCATGCTCCAAAGCGTAACTGAGCCTGAACCAGGTCTTCCTACAGGATTGGTCCTGAAGCGTCTTCCCAGTTACATCTCACTCTGCTTAATTTAATTAATTTAATTCCATCAACGACCACCCATAGCCAAGAGTTATGTGATTATTCTTCCTAAGCAATGTATAGGAGAGTGAAAACCTCAGAGGAAGATGCCCCAAAATTGTCACTGCTTAATGCTCTCCAGGCACACCTACAGAATTAGTCCTTTAAGCGTAAACCTACAGACACAAGGAAACTTTCTACCTCACGTTGTTTTAAGCAGTTTTTAAACCTTAACATCTTGAATGCAGCAAACAGCTATTTTTCACCTCACAAAGATACGTACACACTGATCTATAATTAATACACTGATAACTAGATTTTACCAGTTACACACTAAAAAATACAACTTCTCTCTTTCTTATGAGAAGTACATAATCCTATTAAGATGTTGAAAATCAACATTAAAGACATTCATGCCTCCTTCCAAGAAGACAACCAGCATATAATTCCTAGTGATAAGTGGTGAAAGTTACAGACTTGCAAATGACATTGTTATATTAGAAACTTTATTGAAATTTTCTCATCACAACAGCTTGACTCTTACAAAGTAGTTAAATATAACATTGCATTTCTCTTCATGACAAACACTACTTTAATGATTTTATATTGCCTTTAATATGAAGGCACCTTTTAAGTAAGATGACAAGTCAATTTTGCAGTTTACAGCCAGACCTGGTCTTTACCCAAAGTATATTATCCTAGAAAGAAAAATACACTTTAAAAACTAATTAAAAAAAAAAAAAAATTCATCTGACACTGACTTCTGTTACTTAATTTTGCATTTGTGTCATCATGCAATGTGGAAATCCTCATCTAAATATTAAATGGAACTTCTTCACAGGCATAAAAAGCCTTTTGATTTACCTTGAATTCCTGATACTAACAATTACGTCTTTTATAGAAGTCTCTTTCAAAACAGACTGTTACTTCCTTAAACAGAAGTTTATGTGTTTGTTTCTGAAGAACAGTGATACTTTTGACCTTGATAGAGAATATACAATTAATGGGAAAAGTCACTGAAGAAAATTCCGACAGATTAACAGGGCAGAGCTGACCCTTTGTTTTATCTGTAACCTAATTAAGAAAGGTTCCCATCCCAAAATGTCTTGTGCAAGGTGCTTGTCATGAAGTACTATAAAGTTCTGCACAAGAGGGCCCAAGGTCATTCAAATTCTACTTCAAATTGAAAAAAAGAAAAACAAACCCACTTCTTTTTCCTTCTGCAGAAGTAACTAACAATACAGGACCAGAATCTTCTCCTCAAAAAGCCAAATAAAAATTGTTAAGGTATTTTAAAGATCTGTAAGTACATATCAGTCTTGTTTCATTTACACTGGATCTGGGAAAGCAAGAGAGAGCAATACAATATTTTGTCTTATCTTGGTCTGTCTTGCAAAGGCTAAAATAAAATCAATTGCCCCGTGGAAAAGCCTTGTGAAGAAAACTCATAAATCCTTTTTATTTATCTATTTTTTTCATCATGCTAGAGCAACACAAGATAGGTTATTTTTGTCAGAGTGCCAGATGGTAAAAGAACCCTAACAATCACTGTTCTTCAACCCCAGGGAACATACTCACTGTACGAAAGATGAAACGATATCTAGTAATTCACAAAATTATTTGACCTTTTGATTATTGTAATCAAGCAACTTTAAATTCCGTCAATGACCACCCATAGCCAAGAGTTATGTGCTCCTTCTCCTTATACATTGCCTAGGAAGAAGGAAAACTTCAAAGGAAGATCCCCCAAAATTATCGCACCAAGTGGAAAGCTTTTCATATCTGGTAGCAGAAAAAAATACTGGGAATGGGTTTTAAAACCTTCTCACATCTGGCAATGAAATTTCATCTTAGCAGTACATCCTTCCACTTAGGGACCACATTTTATCCAATAGCTAATGCATGTCAAGTCTATGAAAGGTCTTTGGAATAGGAGCTGGAACGCATGAGTCACCTTCAGCATTGCCTGGCCAAAGCGAGTCTGTCTCTGCCTGGGATACACGAAGATTTATGAGGTCAAAAGGAATTATTTTCAGCCAGGTGGAATAAGCATGCACTTGCTGTGGGATTGACTGTAGCCCTCGGATGCTCGCCTGTGAAAAACTGTTTTAACACCCTACAACAAAGGCAGTAGCTGGACCTCAGACCTCAAATATATAGTGGGGAGCATGTCTTACAGTAGTATATCCATCTAACAGAGACACTGATATCCCTTCTTCTAATGACTCCTCCTCAGAGACTAGAATCCTCTCCTGTACATTTGTGTGCAGTCCAATTCCCTGGGCATGTTGACTGAGCAATTCTCAGGGGAAAAAAAAAAACCAACCAAAACCCAAGACTCTGCAGTCATAAAAGAAACAACCTGCTGCTTCACACCTTAGCTTTACACTTGCACAGCCAAATTCTCCCTGCATCCCACCTAAAAATCCTATTTTGTTTACTTTTTTTCCAAGCTAGGCACAGACTCTTCAATCCTTTCCAGAGACCTTTCAGCAGAGCTCCGTTTAGGACCTGACGGACAGTAGTATGTTTTCTGTTCCCCATGATGGGTGCACCCAGCGCGGAGGCGGTTCAGGTACAGCAGACACACGTGCTCAAGCAGCATCAGTGTGCCACACACGAGATATTTTTCAGATATTTAAACAAGACTACACCTGTAATAAAGACAGTAATTAACTAACATCCCTGTCACCAAGATGACGCAAAGTGAAGTTCACATCAAAGAGAAGAGCCTTTAAGGTATTTAAAGATTTTGATGTGTTGGAACGAGATGCTGCTTGTTCATGCAGGGAAGGAACTTTCTAACTGGTCTGCACTGTAAACAAACATCAACAAACTTTGACAGATTTCTTTTGTCTATGTATCTAGCAATACTTTTTTTTTATTATTATTAAATTTTGTGGCTGTCCTTCATAAGTTAGAATGTTGTTTCGTCCTAAGGACACCAAAACATCTTTTATGAACATTATTACCACAAACATAACATTTCTGTTTCTGTGTAGAACTTTGTTAGAAAATAGTTCACCACCGTATGATTTAAGGAAACTCAATTAATTGTATTTTAAAATTTCCCATTGCCAGATGGGATGTTACTCAAGACTGGCATAATTATTCCAATACCACCAGCAGGTTCAGCCACCCAGAATGAAGAAGATGGCACCATGAGTAGAGAACACAGTTTCTCCTAAGATGGCTAACCCAAATACTTGAAGATAAATTTGCTCAAACCAAAACAAATTCTTCACAGCGACCAAAGGATTTGCTGAGACACTGGGTTACAAGAGGCTAGTGGCACTGCAACACACCCACTAAATCTTCTCTTGCAAGCTTAATGCAATACAGAGAATCACTTTGTGGCTGACACTGCCATGGGTGCCACAGGTGGCCGGGGTGAGGCAGGTCCTGGGGTCATGAGTGTCACTCTGGCCAGCAGCCCTCAGCTCTGGAAAGGGAGGAAGGAGCTGGTCAGGACTGTAGTTGGTCTAAGTCCTGTTCAAGAGGAAAAAATCAGACGTGACCTGACAAAGGAAGGGAAATACAGTGAGTAGTGTATGGCCTCGCCAGGGGGATAAGAGAGAGCAGCTTACACCATGTCCTGCTGAGAGAGATGATCAGAGGGACATCCCTCCTCCAGTTTAAAGAGCTGGGGAACAAAAGTGGAAGACCTACTGGTGAAGACAAACATGAACTCACTGAAGGGAAAGAGGAAGACATGCTTGCTTTTTCCTCCTCCTCCAACTCATTTTCTTGGTTTTACTTTGACAAATCAGAAATGACCCTTGCTAGGATCAGAAAAAAAGTGAGATGCAGGCAGCTCCCTTCTGTCCAGGAGGGGCAGACATTTAAATTACCAGTCTTGCTGCTGATTTTGGACAGTAGCCATGGCTGGGGATTTTACCCTTAATTCTCACTGACATTAATTCACAGACTGGCTCCCCAACCAGAAAAGGTCTTGCTCTGGCCTGACCCATAACAAGGAACCTGGAGTGGAGGGTTCATCTGACTGATGATAATTGCCTTACGGGTGTATCGGATAAGACTGCTTCTGAGGTACCAGGTCTATGTACAGACACAGGATCTGCAGTCGCCTGGCACACACTGCAACTGTTACTGTAAGGACTGAGGATGTCAGTAGGAAGCAAGTGATAAAACCATTTTCTGTTTCTTCCAAATATATAGCTGAAGGAGCACAAAATCCTAGCTTTTGAGATCCGCAGGACAACTACCTGAATGTGTAAGAGTCATTCTGAAATGCTACTGCAATACACTGGTTTTCATTAAAAAATAGTCACTGTCATATTTATATCAAGCACTTATTCCTCCATTTTAAAAATACATACTGAAATCTGCTAGCTATTCAAGATAATCTGTTCACAGTATCAAAGGAGAAACACGCATTAGTAGACTCCTCTCAAGTCACATGGCCACATTATAACTCAAACTCTGTGAAGATATTTCTTATTTTCCCCTGATGTGGGTGATAAAATAGGGATGAAACTAATGTCACTTACACTTAAAATGAACCACCACATTTACCAAAAATAAAGACTGTAAAACACCAGCAAACAGAGAGCTGTTACCTACTTATTTCTCCCTTTAACGTCGGGGATCCTTGAAGAAGGAATCCGAGTTTTCCCTGTGGCATGCTAGACTGAAAAGGCAGCAAAACCGAAACTGCATTCAAGATAATTATGCATCCTAACCAACACCCTTAAAATGGTTAACAAGTTTCTGATAGCCCTACCTGTTATTTTCCAAGAAATCTTCCCTACATATCTTGAATGAGCTCAAGATACAGTTTCGAGACAAAAGAAATGGAGAAAAAAGGGGAGATTTCTGACGGCCATCACTGAACCTGGGGATATGTTCTGATCCATGCTTTTGCAGGAGAAAGTTGGGGGTTTTTTAAATGATTGCTGTAAGTGTTGCTCTCAATTCTCTGGATCATCTCTCAAATTTAATTGTCTTGAAATAGTTTATTTACCTAGTAATTTTTGTTCCAAACCACCTACACAAATGTCCACAAAAATGTGCTTATTCCTTTTATATTTGAAAATAATTTACTTCAGAAACCCATACTTGACCAACAGAGTCTGAAAAAAACCTAAATTCTTTCTAACTAAAGGAAGGAAGGAACCAAGGGAAGGACACTTGTAAACTACTAAATTTCCTGCATAAATATTTCTTGTGTCCCTCGTTTGGGCATAGCAGTTTGGAAACTAAGCCTCAGACACTCTCTGCTGCTGGGAGGACATATTCCCAACTTCTGAGTTACTGCAGTTTTTCAGTCGTTCTTTAACATGGATCATTAATGTGAATACCTATGTTGAGCTCACTAAGTACTACTGCACTGTCCCACAGACATTCATGAATTGATCTATACCCGACTACAGGCTGGTAAGGAAAGAGGATTATCTCCATTTTACAGATGAAGAACTCAGAAAAAAAACAACAAACAAACCAAAACTAATAAACAAACAAAACCTATGACTTCACTGAGTTATTGCAAGAATACTTCAATACATTTCTGGCAGATTTCTTCACAGTCCACTACTTCAAAACCAAAAATACTCCTTATTATTCCCAGAAACCTTAATCTGCAATTAGCCAAGAAATATAAAAGAAATGACACATGAATCCATGTTTTCTTTCAATAATCCCTTTAGCAGAGTTGTAAATACATGACCTATATGGCAGGTTCAGTCAGCAATACACAGATATACATTGATATTATTGAATGTTTAATATGTTTCACGTAAGATAGACAGACCTCTGAACGAGCCACGATCCAGTCTGGGATTTAAAACAATCTGCTGATTTTTCACATCAAGTCTGTATTTAACAGCAATGGTAATTTTTAAATTTAATTTGACCTCCTGTGTCATTCATGTAGAAATGTATTTCCTTCTGTAGAAATCATTAAAATGTGCACAATATCAGTATCAACATAATTATTTTCTTTGGGGACAATTTTGCCAATAATGTAGCAATACAACTGTCAGAAAAGCAATAACATCGATTCCCTTTCTAACGCAAAAGCCAAGTAGCTTGCAAGGCATGCCTTGGATTCAAGAAGCAGCAGAAGGAACTCCACACCCCTCTACCACTTTTATATATAACAGCAAAACAAAGAAGAAAAAAAAAACCAAAATGCCAAAAAAAACCCCAACAAAACAAACCACAAAAAAACCACACGCAGCAGCTATTTCAGGAAGCTTAGTTATACAAATAAGAAAATACTTACAAGCAGGGGCTGGGGATACACTTTACAAAAAAAGTATTTTCTAGAGACAGAGTATTCATTATTAACACAAGTTTGGAAGAAAATGGGGAGGAAGTACATGTAAGGATCAAATCAGAAGCAGTCCTGCAGATTATTTTAAACTATGCATGATGGATGCATACTGCTCTGTCCTCATTTCAAACTCTGCACAGACTTTTCCTTGTGATAATCTATTCCAGATGAAGCAACTGATATTTCCAGTTTCAACCAAAAAGAAATGGAATAAAGGGGGCAAACCCCCCCCGGAAAAAAAAATAATCAACCAACAACAACAAACAAACAAAACCAAAACCAAAACCAATAACTCTTTCCTATCCAATGATTAATCAGTATGAAACCTTCACTCAACATTTAACTTTCTCTTATTTACTGAGCTCTTTAATACCAAAGGGAAAGTAAATAAAAGGAAGAACGGCAATTCTTGATTTCTTGCCAGTTTACAGTATTAAAAAAAGAATCTGCGCCACGGGTTGGCAGCCAGCCACACTTACAGTAAGCTATCTACTGTTTCACCCTGCAGGAAGGACAAAGGATTCAGTGTGGGGCTGCTGGGTTTCTCTCTGTCAAATGTACCCTTCAAAACAGATCCCAGGAATATTAAAAACTGTGTGCAATTAGAGCTGTTTTTCATGATCTTTCCTTCTTTTGGTGTATGTTTTTTAAATCCCTGAAGTCCTGTCATAAAGACAGCAGGGAAAGGAAATGGAAGTGTTAAGTCACAGCACTGACATTTTAACTTATTAAATCAAGTTACTCCAGCAGAAATATAAGGTGCTGGGTTAAGTAGTTTGATTTATATTTCCACCCCCCCATGACATGAGTGCACGTATTCTACTGCTTCATGGCCTCTAATGCTGTAGAGATGCCAGCACCCACGTCTACAGGAGGGCTTCAACAGGACTGTGCCACAGGCAACTCCATCTTCTGAGGGCTTGTTCCTAAGGCTTCCTAGGCTTCCTATAAAGATAGCCACTTGCCTACTAGGAGGAGAGCTGAAATCAGCACTGAGTTCTGAGGATAAATTCCTCAGTGTGCTGCTCTACTCCACTATTCCACACACGTCATGCAGAATTCCCAAATCTTGTTGCTCAAAACCATCTGACCCAGTGGTAGGAGGCAAGAAGGAAGGAGGAACCAAAAGATGGGAAGAATTAAGAGACAGGGAGAAAAGGAAAGATAGGGCAAAAAGCAACAACAAGAGGGAATTAGAATAGGCTAGAGTTAATAGAAAGAGCCAAAAGGAAGTGAATGAAAGCCTGACTGAAGAGGAAACGAGTCGTTAAAGGACAAAGAAAATAGCTATGTGTTATGAGAGAGAGCCCTTCTCTAAATGCAGAGAATATGGATGAAAGTTAAGGATTAGAAACTATAAATAAATGCAGCCTGAGTGCTCCTTCCACTATTAAAACAAAGATAAAAGGAACGTTGATCCCACCTACATGAAGTGAACATCCATGTGATGTGCCTTTGTTTTATTATGGAGCCCTAAGGCTTTCTGTGAATTTCTGATGATTTCACTCCTACCCTGCCCATTTTATGTGACTTCTAAATATCCCCAGAAGCTTCATGACGTTTTCCAAAAAAACCCCAAAAACCCTACTTTCAGACAAGAGTTATTTTCTTAAATCCAAACTGCAGCATCTTTATCTGATTCTTTGACTTCCATGCTCAATTTCCAAAACTTCTTTTAACTCTTCATTTAATAGTATTCAATCTCTGAACTTTGGTATTTTGTGGTCTCTCTAGTCTACAACTGCATTTTCAACTTGCCAAGAAGAGAACAGAGTTTGCAGCAAACAGACAGCTTTTGCTTCCAGTCCTGCAAGGGCTGAAAACACTGATTTTCAAGTTCTTGACAGTCTTTCCCCCCCACACCCCCACCCCTCTGCTAAGGAAGTAAAATTGCCTGGAGTAATTCCTGCAAGTCAGCAACAGCCTTGTTTAAATGACCTTTGCATCTTCCTAAACAACTCATGTTAGATCCTAATTTTGAAAGATAGCAGTAAAGGCTGTAAAGATACGAAAAATCCCTGTTTGACTGACAGGCTTCTCACTTTACCAAGTATTTGATTCTGGCAAGTCTAATGTACACCATAAACACACCTTCTTTTCCCACCAAAAAGTGAAGACACTAACGGTACAACTGCTTTGCCACAGAGCATAAATTCTGAGTGTCCTGGGGCCCATGCTCTCCCAGACCGCGCAAGTGGACAACAAAAATAGAGAAACACTCCAGAACAAACAATCCCTCGCAGGGGTAAAGAAGCCTGAGTGCCACTTTCCCCAAAAAAGGATTTCTGATCAAACCTATTTGCTCCCCCGAGGCCTGGCTGCCGTGCACCATCCTGGGACAGGTGTGGATCAGGGCGGGATGCGTCACCTTCCCAATCCCAGGGCTGGGGAAGGCTCAGCTGGCATAACCCACCAGTCCCGGGGAGCAGCGCTGCCGACAGGTAACGCTGGGGCCAGGAGTCAGCACATAAGGGTTGATAATTTAAATTGTTTCTGCCTGCAACCTTCAGGTCACCCCAGGATGGGTTTAGGAAAACCACTTCTCCACGTCTCCAGCATTCACAGAACTGGGGAAGGTTTCCCTTTGTGCAGGAACTCTCACAAAGTTTTTAAAGCAGACTTTATAGGCATTAGGCAATGCTATTCTGTTTCTAGGGCTGGTACTGCTTTCGTAGACACAGTATTTGCTACATGTGTATAATATACTACAGGTAGTATAATATACTACGGGTAGTATAATATATTACACAGGACATGATAACTGTTGCAAGTCCTCAGCAGAACATGAAAGCACCAGATACAGTGTCAAGCAAAATTAAAATCTGGTTAGCATGAAAACAAAATTAAACCAGCTTCCACAACAGCAAAAATACTAGCTCTTGTACCAAATTCAGAGAAACAATTTTTGCTGGAAACAGCATGAAAATAAAATATTTTGGGAACGTTTTTCAGAAGTTCCATAATGGTCGTGAAGCACAACTTCCACAGATGGTCAGTTTTAACTTTCTAGTCTTCATTTACTCCATAACCCACAGAACAAGTTTGGATATGTTTACACACTCTTTTTATCTTTGGAATAATTAAGGAAATTACTGTCATTAAAGAATGATTTTTCTACCAAGTGAACTTATTGACATCAAAACAGCAACTTTACGTATACAAAATTTTAGTTTCAAGGTAATAACTGACAAAAATAAAAAACCCAACCAACAAACAAAACAAAATCCAACGAACAAAAAAACCCAACAAAAACCATTTTCACTAAAACTGCTTGATCCTTTACTAATGTCCCACACAAAGGTACAAAAGGCAGTAAGTCCTGGTGTGTCTCATAACAACATACTCCAGTAAAACCAAATAAATAAATAAAGCTGATTTCAATCTATGCATGAAAAACAATCACTGATTTACTGATTTTTAAGCTTCAAGGAAGTGTTCCTGTATTTTATTTTTAAATGAGATAATGAAGAGTAGGAGAGAAAGAGAAGTCAAAAAAAAAAGAAAAAGTGTACTTTCAAGATTAACACTTCCTACTTTAGAAAAGTATTTTAAACATAAATGAAAGCTTTGATTAAAAGTTTTAATTATTCTTCTAAACAACCAGAAACTTGCTTACATAAAGCTGAGAACTTGCAAATACTAACTCCAACTCTGCAAAACCCCCGAACTCCCACCGACTTCAGGGAATGCAGACTTAGAGTCATTATTTGCAAAAATTTATTAACTTCAGCATTGGAAATATTTATCCTCCCTAATCTCATTCCCCTCCCCAACTATTATAAAGCAATTACATGAGATAAGAACACATTTCTAGGCACCATCTTTACATATTTTGATAACTGTATCCAATTACAAATTTCCCTTGCTGCTTAAATAAATAATAAAATAAACCTTGTAAAGATTCTTTTTTTCCAATTATTACTATTCTGACACAGTGCTGAAGTGTTTCCTACAAGAAAGAAAGGAATTCACTGGAGCTCTTGTCCAAAATCATTAGAAGTTAACAACCTACTTCCAGTCAACTTCAATGCACCTCCCATTAGGCTGCCAGAGAACTGACCTGGATAGCTTTGAGAAAGAAAGGAGCTGTACATTAATCCACAGAAAGGCACAAAATCAAGGATTTTTTCACTATTGTTGGTCTTTTCAAGGTTTAATATTCTTTATAATGGACTCAGTTATAACAACACATGCTTGTTTACATAAACAAATGACCTACAAAACATACACTTCATCTTGCCAATGTGCAGTTTTCATTATCTTGCACTAGGTTAAGCATCTCTCCTTCACCTAAGGCTTTGTCAATTACATAAATTAGTATTTTAAACTACAAAACACTAGAATATTTTCGTTCTGTCAAAGTTCAAGTACTCCATGTTCCCTATGAAAGCAAACGTCTACTTAAAAAAAATATAAAAATATATCCATCATGTTCTATCCACTGTGTATGGAACATGAAATATTTTATTTGTACTCGTTTGTGTTTGCAAAACTTTATGAAAAAATAAAATAAAATAAAAGTTGCTCCAATCTGGTAATCTTTGTTTGCAGAATTCCATGAAGGTAGAAATGCTACAGTTAAGTTTTAAAAACAGGAGCTGGAAGAACTTAAATAATGCTAAGGCTTGCACATTATTCTATCATATAATTATACTATTATACGATGCATATCACACAATTATATGTATTTTGCTACTGTACAATAGTTGTAGTATTATTCCATGTACATTATTATAGAACTATGACAAGAGTTTTTTAAAACACTGAAGCTTCTAACTACACTACTAATTACTTCAGTTCATCAGGTATGTTATGAAATGCCATTGATTTCACCCTAGACAATGGAACTGCTCTAAGTAAAATGTCCACATTTTTAGTTAAATATACTCACTAGGTTCCCTACCTCATTGTTCTGTTGCACACAACTATGTTGCACCTGCAGAAAATATTCTGAAGTATTTAAAAACTCATTTCAAATCAGTAAGTCACACTAATAATAATAAACACAATAAAAACCAATATACCCATTAATGCAATAGCTGATTAATACCCTGATTGACCCAAATCCTTTTGTAATTGACACCATAAATTAGACTGTCTGTCCCTCTACAACTGAGAGGTGAAACTCACATAGTAATGAAGGGCTGGATGATCCCACCCCTGCCAGGGAGCACTGAGTATGAAGCAGGCAGCTGAGAGAACCACTGGATTTCACAGAATCTCTACAGTTGGAAAAGACCTTTAAGAGCATCAAGTCCAACCTTTATCCACCAGGGCCACTACTACACCATATCCTTGAGCACCACACCTAGATGGTTTTTAAATCCATCCCAGGGATGGTGATTCAGCCTGTTCCAGCCCTTGATAACCCTTTTGGTAGAGAAGTTTTTCCTAATGTCCAACCTAAACCTCTCATGGTGCAACTTGGTGCTATTTCCTCTTGTCCTGTCAGTTGTGACTTGTGAGAAGAGACCAATGCTCACCTCTCTACAGTACCCAGTCAGGATTTGCTGCAGACCAGACCCCCACTCTGCTGCCAGGCACCCCAGCGTGCTGCAGCCCTTCTTTCTCTAGGAAAGAAGGCTCAAGGAACAATCTTCCCACAACACTTTCCTGCTCTCACATGAAGCTCACTCCCTGGCAGCGTTCATATGCAGAACTTGAGAACAGAAAAAAAATAAATAAATAAAAAGGAAAGGAGAAAGGAGAGGAGAGGGAAAAGGAAAAAGAGGAAATGAATAGGAAAGTAGCAGTGGAAGCATCAACTTCCAGCAAGATTTGCACAGCTTGGAGAGAAAAGGTGCCAAGCACACAGGCCAGACACTCAGCTCCACTGCCGGCAGGGGAAGGGGGGGAAAATGCATTGAAAAATGTTTACAGCAACTTACTGATATAAACTCTTGGTTCTCCTTTCTGCCTCATTAAAATTTTCAGAGAAGCATCTTCCTGGGCTTGACAGGGCTCCCCACAGCTGCACAGCTCACAGGGGCTGCTCAGCTCCCCTGGGCCAGCAGCCATATGCTGCATTTCTCTGGAAAAGCCCCTAAGAAAATAGTGACCCAGACCCTATTCCTCACTGATTGTCTCTGGCACAGAAAGCAGAACATGTTATAAATGCATTCCTCACCGAGCAGAGTAGACACTCGTCCTAAGGAGGGGTGAGACACTCCGACAGCTGCTGCCTGTCACTGACACCGAAACACCCGAGCCAGCTGGGCACAGGGCTTGCTGGTGCCCAACGGGGGACTGGGGAAACAGACAGGAGGGTGGCATGGAGGGACATCTCCTCCAGGACGCCGGTCGGGGCAGGCGCCACAAATCCAGAAGGCACCATCTCCGGTCAGCAGGCCGATGAAGGTGGGGAGCGGCAGTAGGTTTTGCCCTGTCCTTTGCTGGTAGGCAGCTCCCCTGAGCCGACCACTGGCTGGTTCCTTCTGGGGTATGTGGGCCATCTCCTAATCCAACAACAGACGTACCACCAGGCACCGCTAAGAGCATAGGTCGCTCTGCACGCCTTCTCTTCTCCTGTCCTCAGGGAGAGAGGGACGCGCGAGGCCTCGGTGGCTGAGCACGGACCTGCCCGACAAAGGAGGTCAGCTGAGGTAGGGATGAGCCTAACCGATTAAAAAAAATAAGTTATCCAGTATCACAGGGCTGTCTCAAGCACCCCTGCTGCCAAGAGAGCTGCATTTCATCTTGGCCTTACGCCAGCCTTAAGACATCCCGTTTCAGTTCCTGATACTTCAGGCATTTGCTCTCCCTACACCCACTTCACAGATATAAACACAGGCAGGAGAAAAAAAAAAAAAAACCAACAAAAAAACCCCAGCATTCATCTTGTGCAAACACCCAAGGCCCAAAAGAAGGGAAAGGCAAGAAATCACTTCAGCTGGGAACTGGGGATGTTCTAAAGACTCTGCTGCATGGGCTGCTCCGATGCTGAAGGAATTCAAGCACATACACTCTGCAGTCCAAAAGAGGCAGCGTTTCCCTCCCCTGTCATGCAGCATTTTGTCTGTGACAGAAGAGCTTTTAGATTACACAAATGGGGAACAAATACGTGTAATTCCAGCCATTGAAATAAAAATAATCTAAACGCTAGAGTACCTATATATACTCAGAAACACTGGATAGATATGGATAGATATGTATGCATGTGAAGTAAACTTTCACTTTAGAAGCACAAATAATAAACTGCAAAAACTAGTAAAAAAGGATCGTTGTTACCTCCTCTAACACATTTCTACTCTCTCATTAGACTGTAGCTACAAATTAAGTTGGTCCATCATTAAAAGAACACGAGGTAGAGGGAGGCACCAAGGTCACGAGACAAATAAAAGTGGTATCTAACAGGCCCAGGAAGTACACAATTGGCCAGTTTCTTCCCTTTATATGCATACCATAATGCAAATTAATTGCAGCCTGCTAAATCTCCGTTCTGATTGAGCAACGGTCATTGCAATGTTTGAGAAATAAATGCAAGAAGGGTAGGGAATGTCGATGGGATAACTGAACAATTTTGCAAGTAAAGGGAATATTTTACATGTCAATGGGACACTTTTACAACTGCTGACTATTTCCTGAAGTTGTCTCAGATCTCGTGTGTCATTTATGGCATTTGGGGCTTGATTTTAAAGTGCACCTCTGAATAAATTCAGCAACAACAAGGGATTTCATTGCTATGCAGTGTGATTCAAGTTAAGCAACAAATAGAAGCATCTAAATTCTCTACTCTGTAAGAATCTATAAAAAATCATTGTCTTTATGCTTCTGGATTTTTGCTGCAGTGCATTTCCTGCAAGTAATAAAATAAAATAACCACTAGTGGTTTTGAATTCCCTGTTCTAGTACAAGTTGATTAACAGTGCTTCCTCTTAAAGAGTTTACACTATTTTTAATCCACTGATAGCTTTGATAATAATTATCATTTCCTCTAATCTAGTGTTTTGCAGGGTATATAAAATGGTTGGACGATGTTTAATTTTGCTCATGCTCTGGGACTACACTCCTGATAGCATGCTGCACCATGCAGTACCTTTCCTAGCTGACTTGAGAAAGTATGTTTCCAGAATATATTATTCAAACACTTGATTAATTTGGGTTCAAAAATCACAAGATTCAGCACTTGGCTTTTTTTGAGCTGCATGTTCCAAAAAGAACATTTTCTGATGGACTCAGACATTCTTGTTTGAGTTTAACATCACATTTACATCACAAATGCAAACCTGCTGAAGACAAACAACAAAACCCTTGGACAGTATGACAAGCAATATGCACAAAGAGCAATGTAAGTCTTGAGATGGAGCTTGCTACTTCCCAGTTCTTACTCCTGTCCTCTGCTGTAGGCGCTGTCAAAAATGCATGAGGGCAGATGGATAGTCTGATGAATTCCCCACAGCCCAAGCCAAAGCCAGCCCATTAACAAGCCAGCTAATTAATGCTATTTCATCACCACTTTGCATCTCTGATTTTTCACCAATTTTATGGTGCTGATGGCTCTAGAAAAGGTTCAGTGAGACCAGCCAGTAGATTCCCAACACAAGCCTTTGGGCTGGTTTCTTCTCCAAGTCCAGAGTCTGGAGTTGGAGAATGGACTCCAGAAGCAGCTCCCTCAGCCAGTTTGTCCCACCTCCCGCCCTTGGGAAGTTGGGACACCTTCAGAGGAGCAGAAAGACTGTAAGGCCTCCACTATACACACAGTATTTCTATGCCTACTCAACAGATACAACATATTGAGATTCTTGCAAGTGTTACTCCCTCCTTCAGCAAAGAGCTCTGTAATTAACTAGGCTCATTCTGATTAGCACTACCTCCTCTTCTAATGCTGTCAGTAACTCTGACAATCCTACAGATTCTGGTCTTCCTTCTGATCCTAAAGAAGTTAGATAAATATCTATTTAACCCTTCTGAGAGTTAAATAAGGGGGAGAATCACTGAAAGTAACTAAACAACACAATTTTACATGTCCAAATAAACCTCACTGCTGTACACCACTGAGCACTAGAAAACTCCACCTTCATTTCAAGTGCTTCACATCCTCTACGTTCACCACACACCCTTCGCTCCAAGGGTATGGAAAAAGGGCAGGACTGGGAGTTACTCCTTCAAACCTCAGGTGAGCAAAGAGGTTCCCCACTGCTGAGGAAATCACCAACCAGTTTGGGTGCTTCACTTCTCTTAAGTTCACAGCTCTCAGTGCAAGTTACACATATTTGTGCACATCAGAGCCACACCGACAACTGCCCCAGGTCACCCCAGAGACGACGACACCATCACAGTTCCATTGCTCCTCTAGCCACCTCAGATGCTTTAGTTACCTCATTATCTTTGGAATAATAATGCTAAAATATGCTGATGGTTACCATCGAATGGCTTCTGTTTCTGCTTAGGTTAATTGGAATATTCTTCCATATTAGTATTTGGGGAAGAACGTTCCAACTTCATTGATTTGCAAACAGGGAGCTCCCCACAGACCATGGGGCTTCCTCACAAGCGTGAGTGACAGATCTGATTCTGGCATCTCTTCTCAAGAAGACAGAAAATGACATGCTGGATTTTCAATCATAAAAGAGGAAAAATATTTTTATGTGAAAATTATTGGGTCTGCAGATTAGCAAACGACAAATGAATATAATTCATAGCAATGACTTTTTTTTTCTTTTTTTTTAATCTACAGGATGTGGCAGATATAAAAAAAAGTAATTTCCACCAACAGCTAATCACTGCAGCTCAATAAGGGGGCACATCAGAAAAGTGAGGAATTGGGATGAGCAAGACCACTTCACTGTGCTCCCTGCTGGGGATCCTCCCTGATTTACAATGACCCAAACCCTGCTGTAGGCTCAGGAAAAGGCCCCTCAAGACTAACCACCTCAAAATATAGCAGTGCATTTGCTGCAGGAAAACCCAAGGACATGATGCCCGAGGTTGGAATAACCTGGGGCTGCAACTGCAACACACCCGGTACCTCTCTTCCCCCTGTTTCTGGCTGGGAGGAAAGCTGAGCCACTGCACTGCCCTCTTCCCAGGAAGCCCCTGGCACAGGGAGGGCACTGGGATGTTGCTGAGGGGTGGTGGGCTCTGTTTCTGCCATTTACCCTTTTTTTCTGCCCCAGCAGCACAGGCCAACCCTGCTTCCTATGATGGGACCTCTCTGCTTGGCCAAGCTGGTCCCAGCAGTGGCTCAGACTCTGCCCCACTACTCCTGGCCGTCACCTGCCAGGCCAGCAGCCTGCTCCCACTCTCTGGTCAAGGTACTGGCGGCCAGCACCAGTCACCCTTATCTATCCATCAAAGTACACGCTCTGCTGGCAGCCCTTTCTCCCCTCCTTCCAGCCCTTCCTAAGGAACAGGCCAGACCAGACTGGCCTTTCTGCAGGCTGGGGGTGGACGAGCGAGCTGAAGCTCGCCGCCTCAACCCCGTGCATCGCAAGCCCTTCCCCTTTCAGTTCCAAGTGCTGGCAAGGTAAATTTTACCCTAAGAATTATTTATAGACTTCCCGCAAGTGACTGCCCCCAGCACAGATGAACACAAGACAATAGCTCTGTTCATCTTCCACGCAAGCAATAAACGCTTCTATCAACAAACATTTGAGCAAAGGACCGGTTCAGTTTGTTCCAAGCACCTTAGGCTAGAAAACTAATAATGGCAAGAAAACTTAAAGAAAAGAGATTACACGCTAGCTTGCTCCTCCCCACTGCCATTTCTCTCTGCGCCAGCATCTCTACTCCCCAACAACAAAATAAATTGACGACTAAAACACTTACTTGTAAAGAATTTAAACAGAGATCCGTAAACATAAATCCTGACAGCATTTAGTGTTTACCCGATACATATTTTTAATGGCTACCTATGCAGACACTAAAATAGTAAAAACAGAGTATGAAACTAGCAAATTTAGTAACACTCAATTCCTTGCACACAGGCCCTGGAGCCTCAGACACCACAGAGGTTCACTTCAGCGTAGGGAAAACCTGCAGGCTCCTATGTAGATGCTTTCATGAACTAAGTAAAGGAGGAAAAAAAAAATCATTATTTGTTCTTGGTATATACAAATGTTATTAGGAGCCAAAAAATCATGCTGGGATTTTACAGTAATACCTTTTTATTACAATTCAAGACCTGTCACAAAAATCTCCCAGCAGAAACTGCTGACGTTTGCTACTGTACTACCTACAACCACTGTCCTGCAGGATTACAGCAGAATTGCTCTTTTAAGATATGATCTGAAAAATCACTAAATATGGATAACAAATTCCTAAGAAAACAAACCCTTACCACATCAGCATTCTATAATATTAGGAAACTATTTGCATCGTGAGGCTTGTGCTAAAATACTTAATGATCTCATCCTTACCATAACAAATTATCTGCCAGAGAAAGACCTTGAAGGTCAACACTGGCAACAATTAAAAAGTAATGAAAAACATTCATCCCTTCGGCAGAGTTACAATTTCTAAGTTTGAAGCAATGTGCTGTATATTTTATTAGCTATCACTTGTTTAATTATTCATTGGAGCTCCTCTTATGCTCCATAGAGCAACCTCACATTGCTAAGATTTCCATTTGAATGCTATTACCAATTCAAGGACAAATCTCGTTTAAACTTTAGCTTTTGTTTTCAGTTTCCAAAACAGAAATTATGTTCACAAACTAATGGGTTTGTCATACTTGCTATTTTTAATTCTGTTCAAATCAGTCTCAACCTGGGACCCTACACACCACCTCTCCAGCGACGATGTTCCGAGTGTCCGCATTCATCTGCTCCAGTATTCCTACAAAACCACACAAGTTTTCAACCAACTGCATCCCTTCCTTGGCCAGCCAGAGTAATTTTTATTCCTGTCTCATTTGCAGTAGCAGCTCAGTCAAGCACAGTATTTTCTTAAAGAAACTCCCCGAGTTCAAATAAGGCGATAGTGCCGTGAAATAACTTCTATGCTTTATTTGCCATTTAATTACACTTCCTGAATTTCCTAGCAAGTAAATAAAATCTTTCTCAAGGTTTACTGAAGAAATAAGGAGCTGTAAGAACAGGGCACGCTTAGATTGGTATTATCTGCAGTTCTTAATTTATCCCTCAGTGCGGTCATACGCATTTATGCCCTGCTGGGGATTCACAAGAAACACAAGGGAAATTAGCTAGAATAGCTTTTTGAGGTAGGAGAGGGAAAGCCTGTTTACTGTTTTGTGGCCAACAACCTGAGATAGGTTCCACATTTAAAATTCCACCAGTGGAAATATATCTATCATACTGAAACAGGGCAAGAGGAAAGAAAGGGAATGAAATAGAATGGAATGTCAGAACTGAAATGGTTTAATATGGGCTTTATGTGCAATAATTTTGATAGATTAAAAAAATGGAAAAATTATGCTAATCCTTTTTTTTTGCCTTTCTCCTACTTTTTGAAAAAAAAACCCCACTTCTTCAACTTCATTTACAAATTAAAATGTGTCATCTATGATGCCAAGGTTTATAAAAATTGAAAAAGGGCTGCCCTTATGGGTGAGAAAGAGCAGTAAGAAAAGAAAGAAAAGGCTATGTATTAAAAATACATATTAATTGTAAGGTACTTTGAATTTCATGACACATAGAGCAACCTGAAGAAAAAACAAAATGAGCATGTATTTCCATATAATGAATAGTAAACTCTTATCTAAATGCTCTCAAAAAGTATTGATTTGGTTTAATTAAACCCACCAGCTCCTAAACGAAAAAAGACAACACTGTTCTCTAACACTCCTCCATAAGAGTGAAAATATACATTAAGCAGCAAGAAGTGAAATTCATCATGCAAGAGAAACCTTTGACCGCTCAGCCTTCATGACACTGTCAGTATCACCAGGAAAGGGAGTTGTTTACATAATGGGGAAAGTTATTTACAAGCATTACTCAGCTTTATATAAATAAAGGTGGCAGCAAAACCAGCCTTAACCCATTCTAACTTAAAACTAAATGACACGATCAAATAAATTTTCATCTTATGATATCACAAAATTTAGTTTAGGTGGGAAAGAGATGGTATAGAGTAGCTGCCTTAAAACTTCATTTGCTGAGCTGGGGAAAGCAAAGTGGCAGGAAGGGGGTGCAGAGTCCAGGAGCTCTTGTGCAGAACGGAGCACAGAGGGGCTGCACCTCCATCCCACCCCCTGCCAGGAAGACAGACAGGAACATCTTTTAAATATACACACACACTTCAATGTAGAATCTCTCTATAAGTGACATTTTTGCATCCAAAATTTCCTGTTGACTACAAAGACAAAGAAACTTCAGACCAAAGACTATCAGGAGACTTCTCTGCACGTAGTTTGCTTTACCAGGGGAGAGGATGCTTCTGCAGTCTGCTTCAGATGCAGCACGTGTGGAAATGGCTGATAGCTACATCACATCTGAGCTACTTCATCGCTCCTCACTCTCCTTTCTGAAGTTTGACAGCAGATAGGACACCTTGAAATTGCAGAGGAGACCGAGGGCCCAAAAAATGACCAGAGAAGACTACAGAGGGATCAGCTTGCTCCTCCCTCGCTGCTACTAAGGCTAGTAAGCACACATACGCTTGTTTTTGCTGTAGAGAAAGTCTTTTAAGGCCTTCCTGATGAGACCAGAAGATCTGGACAGACCTGTTCCTTGCTGGTCTAATTAAAAGGCCATCAGAACTTTGATCCAGTAGTAAAACCTGAAGGAACACATGTGGGAACATATCAGTCTTATCTGAAGACACCAATACTGGGACAGCATTCACAAAGGTCGTATTTGGGCAAGTGTCCCCTTGTATTCCTCCTTTCTATGATGGAGGATATGGGCTCCTCCTGAGGGCAACCTTCAGACATCAGAGAATGGGAAGAGAGTGAAATCCATATACACAGGCAGGAACAACAGGTAAATTTCTGCGATACATATCTCAGAATAAATACGGACTTCATCTTGGCACCCTATATCCTGAGTTACTCGTAGTGACTAACAACCTCCTATATCTGGTTTGCCCACTTCAGTCAAAACATGCCCAAGGCCATGATCAAGAAGAAACATGGGGCTTTTGCCCAGATTTAAATGATCTCTTGCATGCCAAAACTGTGTCCCATGTCCCAGACATGCTCTTTGTCTCCAGAGCTTCTGCCTTCCCGAAAGGGAGCATTGAGAACACCTCCAGCCTTTCTAGAAGTTTCGACGCAGCTCCAAATGATGGACTGGACCCCTTCTCACATGTTTCCAGAAGTCAGTAGCTCCCAACAGCAAAATCTGCACCACTAACCCAAGCCTATCAGCAGGGCTCACGTCCTCACAGATGCCAGGGCTGGTTGCAACTGCTGAGCAAATTATCTTGAGCCCAACACTGGGAATGCCTGGTGTGAACTTTCTAGGAAGCAAAAATGATTTACTTCTGGATTTTCCTGCAGTGGTGTTGAAGCAGCAGCCCGTAGAAAACAGGCAGAAAACTGCCACCCATTCAAATATATCTTCAAGACATCCACCTACTTTCTCCCAACAGACCCATTTGATTTCTTTGTTTGAAGAAAACCTTAATCTGTTCTACCAATAGTCTTAACACCATCTCTTAGTCTCCACTCTGCAATCCATTTTGTCCCAAACCACACGTAAATGGTATGTTAGCTTTTTTGGGACACGTGCTGAGGATACTATCTCAAGCTCCTGGGAAAAGCCATCACCTGACAGCAACACAAACTTTTTTTTTTCCTACCCCAACCTGCTAACATGTCAGTGTGAGCCATTTAGAACTGACAGGTCGGTCACCAGAACCAGGAAAATACCAACTTAGGTACACAAGAACAGGAATGCCAGTAAGTTTACTGACAGTAAACACTTTTCTGTTGTTAAACACTTACGATCAACACACTTAATTTCTTGTCAGGCTTAGCTGCTGAAGAATTAGATCTATGAGACCAGTTCCTTCAATACTGCATCCCAGGCAACAGCATTTTGTGAGAAACAGACATATTCTATGTATCTGTACATTAATTAAAGTAGTTTTAAATTAGTAAACTCTAAAAAACGACAGACTGGATACATAACATACGTCCATCTTAAAACTGCTCTACAACTTATCATGGGGATTTCACAAAAGTATATAAATATGGACAAAACCCACTGATACCTACATAAGCCAGTAGTAGAGCTTTCCATAATCCAACTTTCACGAATGAAGTAGGGAGTCGATTTTATCTGGTACACCACAGTAATTTGCTGTGCAGCTACCTGAAACTGCTACAAATATCATTACAGCCAAAACCCAATTGTTACTGAAATGCATTCAGTAAAATAGAAAATACTGAGAAATAAAACACAGTAATTGTCTCTCAACCCACATTATATATTGTGTTTCTAAATTATACAGTATTATACTTTCTAGTTTTTAATATAGTTTCCCATTGAGGAATTGATAACACAGGAGATATTCTTTGACCTTTTCTCTCTGAATATCTAAATAATATATCACACAGGTTTATAAACCAAATAACTCTCTAGCCTTTTATTAGATCCCAAGGGATAAAATCTGCTTCAAGAAAAAACCACATGCAGCAACGCATAAAAGAGCTAATGCAAAGCACTTTCCTTGCCATGCTATTTCTCACCTGCATCACAATTTTCTCCTATACAGCTACAATTGTAGTTCATGGGTTTACACATACCTGAAAGGCAAAAATTGGAACTCTAACACTTGAAAATCTGCACTGAACACCCTAACACAGTAACTGACAATACCGACGAATCCTGCACACCCACCCATTCGTGCTTAATGGATTCAATGCTCAGTGCCACCATCTCTTGAAAGGCTTGACCCAAGCAATGGACAAAATAACTTATCAAGCTTTTCTACTCTCCAGATATTGCAGAAAGTATTTCATGGACTCGTTCCAAATTTAGCAGGATGTTAAAAACCACACAACCACCAGATAAGTAATTCGTGGGGCAGCTAAATCAAAAAGCAAGGCACATCCTTTAAAAGAGGCCTTTCGGGGATTTTGATTTGATAATGTTTGTATCTCTACAATTAATCACAAAATAATGAAGGATTCAAGCCATCGCAGCCAGGGATTGGGAGTGTGAAAGGATGCATGCTGTGCATGACAAGAATCAAAGTGCCAGAACAACTCAGGGAAAAAATAAAGCATAATATAAACCAGTTGATGTAAGTTGGGAACATTGGAAACTTTCAACCTGCAGCAGCTTAAGCAAAGCCTTTGTGTATGGCGAGTCCCACTGATTTTAATGGGGCCACCAGTGCAAATAAAAAGCTCCATGCAGGAGCCTCGCTGTCAGGCTATGCACCAAACAGCGTGTCAGGAGAAGCCGTCAGGACTCCAAATCCTCCATCTAAAGACACAATTCTGCTTCTAAAACTTGGAGCAGATGCTTTTTCAGCAAATGGGGATTATAAGCCACGTTCACAATCCAGAGCCAATTTGAGGGGTTTTGGGGGGATTGTTTTGGGTTTGGGGTTTTTTTTTTTTTGTATGTGATCTATATCTTAAGTGTTCTGCTCTGGAAAAAAGTAAAATATCCACAGTCACCAGACCTATTTACAAGCATCACTTTGGAACTCTATTCTGATCTCATTCAAGATCAGTTTAGCACATTGAATTGCATAATCTAAATTAACAAGGGGCACAATTAATAGTTAACATGAATTTTGAGTTGCTTCCTCAAACAAAGCCAGCATTTCAGTAAAGTTTCCAAATACGACATAAATTATCTGAAAAAGAAATAAAATATTAATAAGTTGTTTATCTTACGTTTTCCACTTCTCAGTTTTTGACAAATGGAATTGTAAACTGAAATATTCCTGGAGCCCTTCCAACACAGATAGCTGGTACTGGTAAGTTTTTTCAAACTTAGTGCATTATTCCAAGTTAAATCTACCTTGGCCATACACAGGTTGATTTTCCCTTCCTCCCTCCAGTGATGAGCTGCTCCTCAGTGTTTCTTCAAGGCAGTACACATGGTCACAAGGAACTAAAGAGCTGTAATTCCCACAGCCATCCTCTGGTGAAATACTAACTCTATGGAAAGCAAGTAGGAACTGTCACTGATTCTCATGAGGGCAGATTTCAACCCCTGACACGTTTTCCTCCTTGTTAATTCAACTCATAACAAGTTTGGGGGTTTTTAACAAGCTGTTTTCCCACATCTTAATGAGATAAAATATTAGTTCTTTACCGTTTTACCCTATTTACCTCCCTCAAAAACTGTCAACAACAAAGTATTTACTGACACAATTTATTCAAAACCAAAATGTTTGCCTTTTGCTGAGCATCTAAGGAAAATTTTACGTACACTTGCCCATTTAAAATCACTCCTGAATGTCTAAAATGGTTCTAGTGTTATTCATAATTAAATAAATAAAAAGCTTAGTAAGATGAACAAGGAAATCAGTTACTGCAAGATTTTATTCCAACCAATACAGAGAAACTGAAATACCGACTTACGCAATAGAGTTAAAAATGCCTTCTAAGTTTCATGGTTTATCACAAACCAAAAGATGAACAAAAAAAAAATCCCCAAGGAAATGAAGTAATAAACACCTGTGTGACTTTTTTATCTAATGTTTACAGAACTCTGGAAGCAGCAAGCAAGCATCTTACTGGTACATGACACCAATGGACATCAAAAGGCAGCGTGCACCTCTGAGAAGCACTGACACTGCTCTATCCCTTCTCCTTCTGACATAAACGTTCAATGTAACCACTTGTCCCAGTATCTGAAATATGACAAACAAAAAAAACTGAGTTGCCAGCAAAGCCTGAGCAGCAAAAGGGTTGCCATGAACACTTTTCAATGTGAGCACAGATTTTTGTAGGATTACTTCAGCACTGAAAAAGCTCATTTACCGTTCAGATAATTTCAGCTCCTATGAACTCTCAGAGGTGAATAAATGCTCGTCTGAGTAGTCTGGTTCAGCTTACATGCATAAAGCTTTTCTTTTGACCAGAGCTACTTTTTTCACTTACAGTAAGAAGGACCATCCTTCAGGGGTGGGGGGGCAGAATTTTTCCTGAAAAGTTCTCTTTTATCATAACTACACAAACCTTCCAAAAACACTCTAAGTTTTAAACTTACAACCTATTTATACTCTGGTTGTATGCTGTGTTTAAATATCAACTCAGACTGTTTTTCAAGTATATCATTTATCTTTCCTAGAAAGCATCTTAACTGCAAAGCTCATCGTGACTCCCTTAAACGTCTATTTCTGGTATCATAATATACTTCCAACTAGTCTGCACGTTAAATTATAAGCAAGACCTTTCTCTTTTTATTTAAAAAGTCACAGCTTACACGATAACTTAATTTTATTAGCTCAATATTCAGCTTTTGGTTTCATTTCTCCATTTCCCTTTATATAACACAGGTAACTCGGAGAGAGGGCAGGCTGCTCAGGCAAACCACTGCCGCATGACATGAGGATAATACGCTGCTTCCTTCTCCTTCCAAACTCACTCCTGCTACCAGGCTTTAGTCCTGGCTTCTGAACTATGAACCCTGACAGGTGCTGCATGTGGACCTACCTCCTGTACCTGGTTAAACTGGAAGCTCAAACTAGGCTACAGAAAGTCGCTCTGCAGAATATCCAGCACCAACAGGCTGCAGAAAAATAAACTGAAACCCAAATACAGGATCTTCCAATTTCTTGATTTCACTGGTGTCAGTTGGTAGATTTTCAATAGGCCTCCTATCATCCTTTTTTCCTTCCCTTCCTCATTCTGGGAGCACAGCCAATCCCCAGCATAGCAGCTGACTTTCCCCAGAACTAACTAGAAATATTCTGATAGACTCTATTTATAGACTCAAAAACTTAGGACTGGGAGCAGCCAACCGAATTTTTCCATTCCTTGCTCCCCTCTGCTATCTATCTATCTATCTGTCCTGGGCTAACCTAAATTGCAGGCTTCTATGTTTCTCAAGGGGGAACTGTCCTACTGAGTAGGTAAATCATAGGTACACACATCTCTTACACATCCAAAGCACCTATGGAGTCCCTTGCATGCAATTTACTGAACAGGCTAAAAGAACATGTGTCACTGTAAAAAGTATTCGTGCTGATCTTCTCTCACTACAAACCAACACCGAAGAAAAATCAAGATTTATGTAAATGATTCTCAGACCTCTGCTAACTCAAGAGACCAGTCTGGACATACACATGACTTTATTGCTTACTTTGACAAAACCAACAATAAATAACACCTTTCTCTTTAGCATGCTTAAACAGTGGAAGGCAGGTACCAGTCTTTGTGGTATTTATATATACATACACACATACATAGCTAATACTTGCAGAAGTTAAGTAAGGTTAGTCCCCATTAGTTTAAGCACAGTACAAATACACAGCAAATGAAAATCTGTGCCCCAAAGTAAGAAAGATATTTCAGATGACTAAAATTATTTCTTTGCAATACTCTCAGATTCTGTTGGGCATTTCATACTGCAGATAATGTATCAAAAGTATAAATTTTAAAATAGAAATACTAGTGTGCTCTGGAAGCAACACCTGGCAAATCTGATTTTTACTTAACCTTACAAAAGTTGCTAGGAAACCCTACTCAATATTTACTTCAAGCCTTTAAAGAAACAGATGAATTCATAGTAAGCTACTGGTGGGAGCATTGAGGACTTGGCGGAGAAGCCCCAACCTAAACTGACTCTTGACATCTCACTTTCCTAATCGACAGAACTGATGTCATTTAGAAATATAATTAAGAGTGGATATACAGTTACCTTGTATTTGCAGGGGGGACCTGTAACAGCAGGGATATTTTGGATGTCACAAGGCAGCATGCAAAAAGTAACAGAGACAAACAAGAAGTTCTGCTCTTTTGCTTCATTTTGTGCACACGATTTAAAAAAAATTAAAAAGCCACTACAGGAATGCAAAATCTTCTAAAAATGGCAAATGATTTTTACATTTCTGTCCTCTGAAGAGAGGATAATTTAAAATATTCCATCATCAACTCTCATTCCTAGTACAGAGGTACCTTAATCTTCCCATGTGAAACATTAGCCAAAGACTTGACTGTACCCAAAACAGTAAATGGGAAACATTTGTGTATTTGCTGTTGGTTTTCAAACTGATTACATGAAACACATCTATATGCATCAGCCAAAGCTATTCCTTGTAAACCTAACCCATGAGATGTTGAATATTCTCAATTTTTAGTCATGTCAGATGAACCCACAAGTTTTGCTAGGATCTGGTACACTATATTAAGCTTGCACCCTCTTGTGCAATACCTATTTAAATCATACTTCTTATTCTTCTGCATTTCTGATCTCAAGCTCATTCCTATTTGGTCCTGAATATTTTTTTCCACTCAGCATGAAAACTGCATTCATTTCTATTGACTTTCTGACTTAAGTCATGCCAACAGTAACATCACCTCCGAGTTTGGGGTACGGCATAGGATGGAAAAAAGCCAATATATCTCCCAATCTGCAGTAACTCTTCCTATAGAGTTACAACAGCAGAAGCTCAAAGCCTCAGGTGCCTCGAGCAGAATTTGGAAACTACAAATGCCCATGCTGCCGGCACTGCTGTAGAGAAGCCCCCAGGAACACCTCCTGACCCCCACCACTGCTACTGCCCAAAAACACAGCTGGGCTGCCATCTCCTCAGTCCTCGAAGAACACCAGCTTTGAACATGAGCTTGGCAGATGGAGGACATGGCTTCTGTGCTGCACCAGAGTCAGCTTCATGAAATTTGCTAAAACCTCAGTAAGACTTTCTTTTAATAAGCACAGTATTAGTTGTTTGTACTAAAGCAAGCAGAACCTGAAGCATCTTGAGGTCATGGAAAGGGCTAATACAGGTGAAAGGACAGGGAACAATGGTGGAAGACATGGGGTATCTCATTCATCACGATATGGAGGGTACGAAAATAAGAAAAACATGAAGCTCCTCTTAACAAGTTAGTGAACGAGCTCAAAGCTCATCTGGATCCTGGTAATTACAGTGCTGATTCAATAGAAATTAAGATAGGTTTATGACTTTTTTTTCCTGTCCCTATCTTATAAATCTATCTTATAAATAGACTTAATGGCTGTAAGTCATTTACAAGTCATTAACACATCACCTATTCAACTCAGCTTTATATTAAAATTATCAGACATCCACGATATTATTAGCACACTATTTATTAGCACAAAATAATTAGCTGCAAATCAATAGGTTTACTTTACAAAAAAATATTGATCCACAAAGTAGGGGTTTTTTTCTGAAATGACAATTCTAAGTTGCTAAATGAGCTTGCCTAAATTACAGCTGCGTGTAAATACTTAACGTAGCTGCCTACAATCAAAACAATTCTGTCTTCCTTTACAGATTAGTATTATAATCAATATGAGAATGTCCACAAAACATATCTAGATCTTTCAACTCGTTGAAATAGAGTGAAATTCAATAATGAAAAAAACAGGGTACAACCTATTTGTTACTTCAGTTTCATTCCCAGCTTCCAGGATTTAATGAATTTGATCTTAGCATTTCTAGAGTGATGTGGAGGAAGAGTAAGTAGGAACTCTGCTCATTCTGGAAACAACTTATGAACCAAGACACCTGCTGAAAAGAGTGCCTCTGATTTTTCAATGGAATCATTTCCTCTGCCTGAAACCCCGAATCATTTTTTTCAATTACAAACGCTGGAGTTAACAGGTGAAAATGCAATTGGCACCCAGGCACTATCTGCATTACAGCCAGGGTAGTGCGATAGGAGACCTGTCGAGAGGAGCTGTTGGTCCTGAGGATCCACTGTCCACTTTACAGGTGTTGTTGCAAGGGTTATGCTTCAGGCCAGCTCCATCGGGTCCCATGGACAGAAGCCATTAGGGGCTGGAGTGCCCCAGGCAGTTCCCAAAGCACTTTTTTCATTCAGTTCTGTCTAAGACCTATCTGTTTTTTCACTCCTCAGCTGCCCCATGACGTGAACTGCAGCACAGAAGATGGTAGCAACCGGAAGACTCACTTCAAAAGCACATCTCTGATCCAAATAAAACTGCTAACACAAATCTACCGAGTTTCTTAATAGCCTTTTGTACACAGTTAACTCTTGTTTGTGTTAGGCAAGAAATGCAGGACAATTTGCAGACCCACGACGGCTGCAGTTTCAGTCTCAGGAAAAAAAAAGTAAATCAGCAAGTCATGCTTTTTACTCCCATCTCTAGATAAATTGGCTCCTCTGATTTTTTTTTTGTTTTTAAAATAGCATGTCCATCCAAAACACTCATCCTCCTTGCTTCTTCACCAAATGGGTTTAATATGAAGTGAGAAACAGTGCTTTATCTCATTATCTGCACGTGCAGTTTGAAGCTGTCATTACTGCATATTTAATCAGTCAATTTTTTCAATGTCTAAGCTCCTTTTTAGTGTCAAATCGTCAAAAACATAAATTCTAAGCAGACTCAAGAATCAGAAAGGTTAGTTGGGAAACAAGAGCAAATCAAGTGCATTGTTTCATTGCAACATTATCTTATGTCATTAGTTGGCAGCAGCCATAAAGCTCTGGATCACTTCCAATATTTACTTCCATACACTGAGGAAAAGTTGACACATCTACCCCCCCCCCCCCCCCCTTGTTCATCTTCCAGCTACTTTACATTGGTCCAGATTAAAATACAGATTTAAAAATCCTAATTGAATCAATTGGAATTATTCTGCTTTGCTACCGTGTACCTGAAGGAAGAGCAGAGTAAAAGCTGTGCAGGGTTTGTAGAGCTAATCCTGTAGTAACGTGGCTTTTTACTTGCATTTTACAGCGGAATGGTTTGCGACAAAGGTTCAGTGCAGAATTCCTACAAGCCAGCCACGTCCAGCAACTTTTTGTAATCCTATAGGAATATTTATTGGCCAGGATTTGTTTTTAATTATTACCTTGAGAAAGCCCTAGTGCTCAAAAAGAAACAAACACATTGAAAACAAAATAACAGAAGCAAAACATGGTGCACCCTAAAGCCAAGGAAACAGGCTACCAGCTGGGGGGCAGTCTCCAAGAAACAGGGGAAGAGGACCTCATCTGCAGCATCCTGCCAGGGCATCCTGTCCTCTCCCTGCCGGGCTCAGGGTGCCTGGATAGCTGCAGGAGCCCCCTGCCACACACAGCTTCAGAGAGCAGGTTTACTGCATAAATTGTATGGACATAGACACACATGTAAGAAAGGACTGTGCCCAACTCTGGGACAAGACCCCTTGCCAGTTATGGAAAGCAACACCTGCAACAGTCCAGAAGTGTGCATCCCTTGAGCAATGGGCCAGAACTGATGACATGTGTTTACTTGCTACTAAACAATAAAAATAATATTTTTTAAATCCCCAAAGTACCTTGATCCTTAGACATATCAAACCTAATACAATATTCTCTTCAAACGAGACCCTTTCATTTTGCCAGAGAGTTTTCACATATCCTAGGATCAACACCCATGCAAGTTTTTGGGTTTTTTTTGGGGGGGGGTCTTTTGTTTGCTTGTTTGTTATAATTTATCCAAACAAATTTAGAAGTTAAAGTCAGATCTAGCAAAGGAGATCTGAAGCTACCATTAGAGGAAGAGTTCCCTAACTGCTCTAACATACTGCACTCTTTAGCACAAATTTAATTTAGTTTAAAATAATGAAGCTGACAGCTCAGATAGTCTGCCTGGAAACAGTGCAAACTTCCCACCCACCTTCATTTACAAGGTCCCTGGCACTCCAGTCTTCAAAAATGCTGAAGTGCATGACAGGTTTCTAGAGACAAGCCTTCAGCAATGCTAAAAGTGAGATCTCCGACCTTTTGGAGCAGCTTATACTTGAACTCAAGCCTCCCATGGGAAAATAAAGGCTGCTGTCTTAATGCCCCAACCTTAAGGTGTGCTTCCAGAAGCAATCCCCTTCCCGCTCCTACTCTGAGGGCAGTGACATGAAACGTGACTAGGAGACCAGGTGCCACCTCCAGCCTCGCTTCCTTCAGACAAGAGGCCAGCTTTGAATGGGGAATACAGTGAACCACCTACAAAAGAGCCCACTCCCCACTTTCTTACCTGCAGCAGCACCAACCAAGAGCTAAAGATACAGACAAGATTGATTTTTCAAGGTGAGACATTGCCAGAGTAAACCAGAGCTCGCCAGTTGTGAAACCAGGCTTCCAAAGGGCTCGAAGAGCACAGGTCTCGCTAAGGACGTGCCAGGTGACGCATTCACAGGGGTACACGGAGGCGGCCGCCTTGCGCAAGCTCGCGGGGACGTCAGGGGTGTGGGAGCTGCCTGCCAAGGTGGGGCAATGCACCTCTGATGGCACAGCTGCTTCAGTCCACTCTCACACCAGTGAGACCCAGCGGCTGCCCCTTCTCTATGGCCTGAATCTGCCATCAAGAAGCAAAGCATGCCTTAAAAATTAATTGAGCAGAGCACTGCTTTGCCTACACAACTGCTCCAGTCTCCTTGGGGGACTCTCAAGCTCAAGACTGGGAGAGTTTCTGTGCACCCTCCATCCTGACCCTTCAAGGTAGGTACAGAAAAAGAGCTGGCAAATAAAAGAAAATGATGTACTGTAGCAATGGGTTTTGCAGGACTGAACGAGCACGTCAGCACAACGCGGTATTCAGGATAACTGCTGCCAAAAATGCTAGCAAGACCCTAGAGTTGAGCAGCTGGGACAGACAAAATCCTAGTCAGAAGAAACACAGCTATTTATTTCCCAGTTCTGACCTGTGATTAAAAACTCAGACCACTGATACACTGCCCAAAAGAAATCTCTAGAATACATGTTTATTTTATAGACTTGCAATTGAATACCAAGGTGAAATAGTCATACACACATAAAAATGGAAGTAAGATATTATCCCAAATCCAAAGGATTCATAAAACATTATTAAAGATGGCAGGTTTTTTTCATCTCTTTTTCAGAAACCTAATTGCTAGGGAGTTGATTTATAAAGCCAACGTGGGATAGCACCTCCCAGATGCAGGCAAGGAAAGAAAAGCAAAGCAGAAAAAGATTTGTGTGTTCAGTCCAAATTTTAGCCTGAAAGCCCATTCATAAAGTTATTTCTCCAGACGCAAGTAGAAAGTATTGTTCAGAAGAGACAATGGAAACGAGTGAAGTGATATAAAAATTGTCAGAAACATTCAGTAATTAGTCAGAAATTTGCTTTTTAACCTCGGGGCTGCAACTCTTTGATCTATTATTAATTATCACTAACCACAATCAGCAGCATACCCATGCATCTTAGGAAAGCACACAAATTCCTATAAGCCATTTTACATATTATCCACAAATACTTGATTCTGCTTCTGCTCAGATGTTCCAACCAAAGTTTACTTTTTTCTTTTTAAAGAAATAAATTTGTATACTGAGCCTGACTTACCCCACCTCCAAATATGAAACTTAAACTATTAATTTGTTTGTGAAGCAAATACGCAGCTTACAGATGGCACATTTGTAGAAATTTAATTTAGGAACCAGATAACAACGCCTTCTAATGTAATTGCAGGAGCTAATTTCACAGTTTAAGAAATAAAATTCAACTTCAAGCTACTTTCCTGTGACATACCACCAATGTGGGAACTTCTGCTATTATACAGCTCAGTAAAGAAACAAGGCCTTGCAAAAATATTTGTTCACACACTGAATAGATACAACCAAAGTTACTCATCATTTCAAGAATCCTGAATGATCAGCAGCACAGGTTTGATTTTCTGTGGCTTGTTGTTGCTGTTGTTTTGGGAGGTTTTCTAGGGGTGGGGGTGAAGGTGGGTTTTGTGTTTTAAATCCTTCAGCACTAATTTCAGTAAAGCAGAGAAAGACAAACACCCAGATCACATCCTTTCAGAAAACACCCCATTAAACTCTGGGAAACCACATTCATAGAACTCAGTTGCAACAACAACAACAACAAACAACAACAACAAATAGACACCAACAAACAAACAAGGTCAAAGCCTCCCAGAGATAGTCTGAGAACTCTGTGATGAAAGTAAATCCACTTTGGAGGTTTTGTACAACTCTGGGGCTCCTGAACAGAACAACGTGCAGCACTAAGGCTGCACACACACCCTGCTTCCGAGGGTGAGAAGGGAGCATCTCCTCCTGCGCGCACGCACAGCCCAGCACAGGGCCGAGAGCTGCTCCTGCAGCTCAGACCAGTACTGGTACTGGGGCGGGCTACATTGGGAACCACTGGCCTGAATAAACAGGGCCTTCCTGACCTACGATCCCTTCTGCTGTAGCATAAACCAAAGACATAGGCCTCCTTGCAAGGCCAGCCTGTCTCCTCCAGCAGCAAACTCAACGTGGCTCCAGCAGGAGAGCACTCTTGTGAGGACGTGACAGACGGTGACCTTCCACTGCAGGTTGCACTAGTAGGGAACTAAGCAGTCAAATCATGCCCGGGTCTATTTAGGGTGCATTCAAACCTGCCCAATAACGCTGCAAGGACTTGGACAACTGCACACAATGTAAATACTCGTTTTTTCCCCACAGATCTCTCTCACCTGGAGGAGGCTGCAGTTGAAGTAACTCAGATGCTGAAGACCAAACATTATGTAGTAACCAGCTGCATGTGAAAACTGACAGAAGTACTAAACTTAAGACATATTTATTACCTGCCTTTCACACGCTCTTTTCAGCTTCCTTGTCGGACCTTTTATCACTCTTATACAGCCATACTGTAAGACACATTTGCTAGAGGACAAGTTATGATCCATATTCATCCTAAAATGTGGCATTTTCTCACATCTAGGAGCTTAACTGAAATCACAGCACTCCACTGTTCTCCAAAAAAGTTTTGGCTGAAATCAGTCCATTATTAATTCCAGCTCCTACAACGCTGTTCAAAGACCTGGTTAAGAAATCAGAAGTAGCCTTTTAAAAACCATACCCTGAACATACAAGTGCTGAGACGATGGCTGAACAATGCATTATCTTTTAGCAGAAACGTGCACTTAGGATATTTCAAAGGCTCCTTTCCGTTTCCATCCCTTCAGCTTGTTTGCATGTCCACGTCACTACACGCTGCTCACCAAGTTGCACTGACCTGTTGGCTTTTAGAGCTTCAGAGCAAACTGGATGAGGAACCCGACATGGCTCTCACATAGAACACACCCAAACAAAGGGCAAAGACCAGAACCAGACCAAACAAGGGATGGCCCAACAGTGTATTTCACCACTGCAAACAATACATCATTCAGCTACAAATGACACCCAACAGCAACCACTACTCAAGCCTGGGTTCAGCAAAGCACCGATCTCTATCCAGAAGTCTGATTCAGGTGGGCAGAGCACTGTGCAGCAGGTTTAAGTACCATTAATGCTAAGTGTTGCTTGAGTAAGGACAGATTATTGAATCATAACCTAACAATTCCCTCTCTGCAGACAATACAAGTACAGCACAAGTACTGATACTGCTGCAGCGATCCCTGTGCACGCCTGCCTGCATAAGGGCAATGCATATCCCACAAAATAAGATGGGAACATTTTTATACAGGACATATTTGTCACCCAGTCCTCATGAAAATGGACCGATCCATACCGTCAGAATATGGATAATCAAAAAATCTTCTTGATGAATTCTGTGCACAAAGGTGATCCCACCTTCTCCCCCCACTCCCCCCCCTTTTTTTTTTTTTGGATAGCCGTAAAAAGAAGGTATCATAGTGAGATTCTGTATCACCAAAAGTCATACAAAACCTAGGACACAATTATTAACTATTAGCAATTTAAACTATGGCAAACTGATTTCCAACAGCCAAGTATTACAAAGTTCAGTGGTATCAACTGGCAGTAAAAAATGTTTTGCTAATACGCAACATTACTTACCTCCACAAACAAAGAAACAAACAACCTCTAAATACTGGCATACGGATTGACAAGAGAGCTCTTATTTCCCCGGATTTGGAAGATCTGCCATTTATGGAACACAATTTTCCAGCAATGTGGACCTCTCCCTGCCACTGCACAGGACTCATTTGATGTGGGTAATTTTAAGGGAAAATTAGATATCATTAGCAGTCACGTTTTCAAAAGATACTTTATACAAATTTTGAAGTCCTCAGTAACTTGAGTGAAACAAACAAAAAAAAAGGAGCACTGTCAACAAAATAACAACAAAGAAAGCTGTAGAAAGAACAAGGCTGTTAAATGCATGCTGGTATGCTAAGGAGAGCCTTTAGATCTCCTGACCTGACATATTAACACAGACTCCTAACTTCTTTAGTGAGAAATAAAGGCATACCTATGTAGAGGTCCCTGTTGTATCAAGATTATACCCAGAGCTGTTAAAAATACACAAAATTATACAAGAACCTACCAAAACAAGTATAACTTCTCAAACCAAAAGAAGAAAAAGTAGAGACTTAAGGCTACGGTCTATAGAGTGAAAGAATCATTGGCGAAAAGAGTTTGCCCAGTAAATTTGTGGAGAGATAAAGGGTAAAACAATCCTGCCAAGCATGGAGAATATTTTAACAGCATGGTCTTTTTCCCATAAAGTCCATCAGCAAACAAACAGAGGTCAAGGCCATTCATAAATTCTAAAAATAATATTTACCAGACCTTTATCTCTCTGGAAGGTATAATTCTGATAAGTGAGTATTCTAGATAATATTTAACGTAAAAGTTTATTTACAAAAATACTTGCAATAGCCTGAAATCAGATTTTAACCAGAATCACCCATTCAAGTCAGTGAAGGTTACACGTAACTTGAGTATCATGTTGTTGGGTTGGCTTTTTGTTTTGGGTTGGGTGGGGTTTTATTGGGGCTGCTACAAGTAGCACCTATGAAAAAAATGCTGATCTATGTGAATGGCTCAGGAACAGACAGGTGTAAGAAGTCCCTAAAATATTATCAATGTTTGATCAAAGATTTGACCATAAACCCTAAGAAATCAATGATACTCGTTCAAGTACTTAAACAGACATAAGTTAGACTCTAACATATCAAAGAATAGTAGGGGTTGGAAGGAACTTGTGGGGATCATCTAGTCCAATCCTCATGCTAAAGCAGGTTTATCTAGAGCAGGTTGCACAGGAACATGTCCAGGTGGGTTTGGAATCTCTCCAGAGAAGAAGACTCCACAACCTCTCTAGGCAGCCTGCTCCAGGCTCCATCACAACCTTTGTGATTTCATCCCACAGTGGATTACACCAGTGGAACTGCCAGGAGAAAAACAACAGTAGCAGTATTAGCCCTTTGTCTCCACCACAACTGCTGAGAAAAGCGAGTACGTATGTGTATGTACAGGAGCTAATAGGGAAATCAGAGGGAAAAAGCACATTTGCAGAAGAAGCCCTAGTTAGCAGTTTATGCAGCAGAAAGGTCATCCTCCGCAGTTTTAACTGCTGTTTCAAGCAACCATGACATTTTCCTAGGCCAGTCTGAAAACTGCATAACTGGCATGGTCATGAGGCTTAAGCTGGTACCCTAATTCAGATGAGCAATCACCTTAAAGTGAAATCTTATCTGGAGTCTTAGTGTAGGTTTTCATCAATGACATCAGACAATCGTATAAGCCTGCTTTTTCAAGCCCACTTTGCTTTTATTTAGTTTAGAAACCATTATTTCTTAGAAATGTCACCATGGAGGAAGGATCTATACACACAGACAGGCATGATTCACCCTCTAGTAAAAATTAAACATGTAAAAATCTTTCAAAGACAAAGACATGTTCTGCAAGCTTATCAGCAGAAGAAAATCATTTACAAGGGAATAAAGGGAACGTGGTTTTGCACAAGAGGCTCTCACTCCCCAAACACCACTAGTTGCAATGTTATAAAGAAAGTTACCACCAACTAACTTGACAAGAACCATAACTGTGGACAATAATAAAAGTAACTGAAGGAGGAAAAGAGAAATGTTCTAGCTGACACTGGGTTCTTGGCACAGTCAGTAAAGTAGCAAGGCATTTTAAATGCCTGAAATATGTTTATTAGACACTAGCAGCAAGTATAACTGACTCAAGAAAGATGGCATTCTAATAGGAAAAAAAGAACATTTTTATGTTCTAAAGATTCATTCTCAATGTGAAAAGTCTTCTTCATGTCTGGTCACCCACTCCTTTTCACCACGTAAGCTGCAAGTTAGAAGCAGTGTAAAAAGGGTATGATATTGAGATTCAGAAAAAAAAAAGCTGCCAAAACAACATATATTCAACGCTGGTCATCTACGGACTCTAGAGAACCATGCAGCCTATTTTCTCCCTTTGCCTTTCCACTTGCTTATGGCAATTTCATTTGCAGAATAAGAACACTTGAAAAGAACATGAAGACTCAGATTACCAGAAACTTTAAAATATTGCAGACTTTGAAGGGTTAGTCACATGACATATAATTTTGCAAAATTTATGATGCCCAATATGGTTGATGCTTCAGGAAAAAATACCTGAATAACAAGGATCTGGTTCGGATGTAGAGCATGATGCTGCTGTTCTGATGGCAGGAAGGAAGAGAGACTGCAACACAAAGAGAAACCCCCTATACCATGCTGACACGGGACAGCTAAAACCCACTTTGGGATGCTGGGTCTGATGTGGTTTTAAACTACGCGTGTTTTATTACGACACTTTGGAGCATGAACAAACATGATTTCCTCTGTTACAGCTGGAATGCAGCACAGAAATAAAGAAAAAAGTAAAGATCAATTTGAGGTTCATCAGCAAGAATGAGCTTTTTACATGTGTGACATCCTCTATTGAGTCTTTACAGCTTGTCCCATCAGCAAACAAATGTCTAAGCAGGCACCTACGCGTTCAAATCTCTACTGCTAAAATGACCTTGATGTGACTTTACCTTGAAACTTTTAAGGGCCTTGCACAGGTCCTGTTAGCATAAAGCCACTGCCAAGCAGATGAAGAGCAACATTTAGTTAAATAATGAGGCTGAGTTAAGAGATTTTAAATGATGACACGTGTCCTAATCTCAATTACACATCAGGATGCCTGAAGTGTCGCAACCCTGCAATTCTTCATCACCTGAACACGTGCAGTAATAGCTTTGAGCACTAAAAATTTCAGGATTCAATCCTGTAAAGTGACAGCTACACTCACCTGTGTATCTTACTGAGGTATCACCTTAGAGAACAAAGACAGAGAAGTTTATCAAGCCTGTGTCATCATCAAGCCCGATGACACATATGATCCATTTACTACTGGTCTAGAGACCAATAGATGAGAAGAGCTACCGTGGACTAATGTCACGTAAGATTCCTTCAAAAGCCTTATGAGAAACTGTCATTCAAAACACAACACTTGGTTGGTGACAACCAAGCTCCTACCAGCATTTCCCTGATTACTGTTCCTGTGCAGGTCCCTGCAATGCATGACAACCTTGACTCAGAGCTAGCAGCACTTACTCAAGCAAGAGCTCTCATGGCTGGCAGGAGAAATATACTTGCCCAACCAACGGTGCTCAACCACAAAACCAGTAAAATATCAGGTCTTTATTTTCAGGCATCTCATCAGTCTTCTGGTGAACTTCTCTCACTATATAAATAATGCAATTTATGAAAATTTCATCAGGTAAAGTAACTAGAAAACAGCAACTTCATCTTCCTTGATCCAAGAAAGCACATTTAAGCCAAGCCTGGATGCTAACAAATATCCGGCTATATGCAAAGTTCAGCACGAAAGTGGGATAAAGTCTTTTCAAGTTGAGAAAGATATATTAACAAGTGCATTCTTTAGAGAACTTATTTGAAATGGCCAAAGAAAAGGTGAAGTATGGCTTGCAATATGATAAGGAGTTTGTAGAGGTATTGGACAAATCTGACAATAAAGTGGGAAAAAATATTTTTTTTTCCTTCCTGGTAGATAGCTCTTTTCCCTCCTCAAAAGCACCATAATTTATACAGTATGTTTTTGACTGCAACACTGTCTTTTCAGAAATACTAAGCATCATGCAAATATGGAAAACACTACGCATCCTCTTCACTCCAAGAATAAGGCAGACATTTCATTCACTGAGAGCAGCTGCATATCTCAGGTTGAGAAAAAAAAAAGACCTGAGAAAGGTAAATGCACATTCTGTTACTGGCTATTTCACTGAGCTTTAGCACAAACCTTTGGTGGGCCTGTCTGACACAGAAAGAGGCTATGCAGCTATTCTAACTCAGTAATAACTCCTAATAGTGACTATGAAACTAGGCAGTTTATGAAAGTAAGCATCCTTTATGAGATACACAAACACCTGTCTCCTGAAGAAGTATGTGCTTCCACTAATCAGCCAAGAAACACAAATTCAAATGATACTTCCATATTTCTCTTCCACCAAAAGTGAGGAGATCAGTTTATTCATTTATCCCTTTCAAATGCATCAAGTTTTAACAGCCCTCCTCCTTCTGGAGGCATTTTTCTATATATACAAACCAAATGTTCCTACAGTTAAAATACAGAAATAATATGTTGCCACAGGCTTGTAAGGTTTCGTTTTTAAACTTAACTGGTTAAAGTCCAGTGCAAACTTATAAACACGAATCTTTGCAAAAATGGATTCCCGACACTACCGTTTTCTTATCCTCATCCCAACATTTCATCCGAGGTACAATATATTCAAGCACCAGCTAAGAAAGAATAAACATTATAGGACACACGAGAGCAATTTTAGTAAGCTCCCATTATGGGAAAAACAACATTTATAGTAGTAACAGCTCATAAACATACTAAAGCTACACTTTCAATTCTAGTAACAATAGAATATAGTATGTTCTTTTTAAATATTAAAGTCGGCACTTTGCTTTTATTAAAGGCAAGAAGCCAGCAAATCTAATAAAAATTGAAATGCAAACAAAAAGTATTATGTATCAGCTTGAGAAATACCACCCTGGTCCCCATTTTAATCCACATCTTGTTTGTTTAACACAGGGAAAGAAGGGAAAAGAAATAAAATGAGTAATTGGCCTGCTCACCTGGATACGTTTTCTGGAATGTACTCTAGAACTGGATACCCATCACTTCTTCTAGATGCCAACTCCGAATGCGACTTCCAGGTCTCCACTAGAGTGCTGACGGGAGGGAAGGAGCTCAAGTGCTGAAACGCCTGCTCTCGAGCAACCGGACGCGACAAAGATATCGTGCCTTGGGCACCGATCCTGTAGTGAAAGGACTGTCCACCTGAATTTACACCCACAATGGCAGAAGATGGTATACTGTTTTCTTGGTAATAGCTGCCATCCTCCGGCTCCTGCTTAATTCCCACACGTAGGCCTGGATTTGGAAAACCACTACCTTCACAACTTCCATCAAATGAAGAAACAGGTGGTCCTAAAATCCCAGAAAGAGAGTAATAGTCTTTGTCATCCATGAAAGAAAAATAGGAGCCATCTGTAAATGGGAAAGGATTTACTGTTTGATTCCCTTTAAAAGGGGCACCAGAACAAGGATGCTTGGCTGACTCTTGCTTCACTGGTACTGAAAAGGGGGAATCGGAGTTTATCTTGCTGCTGTCGCCAATGCACGCGCTGCCGAACGAACCATCTGGCTCGGGTTTTATGAACTGAACAAGGTTCATCTGATTGTTGGTGGAGATGGCATTCTCCATCTCCTCCATCTTAGGAAATGCGAGTTCTTGAGCACCCTTGTCTTTTGTTTCTGGACTGGGAACAGTGTCTTGGCTTCTGCTAGGTCCCACTGGTGTGCCGGAAGCTTGGAATCCTAGGGAGTTGTTTACGGGGCTACAGATGGATGATCCCACAGTGCTAACCGCTGGACTGGAACGAGTGGACCTATTGTTGGCATTGGAAGGGCTGGCAATGGAGCTCCTCGAGTTCAGGTTCGCAGGACTGGACACAGAAGATCGCATAGTGATATTATTGGGACTCGAGACGGGAGATTTCACGCTGCAGTGACTGGGAGGACTAGAAATTGGAGATTTCATGCTACTTATAGGGCTAGAAAGCGGAGACCCGACGTTGCTAATGTGTGCAGGACTGTGCAACATAGACCCCCGGTTCTCAACATTCGGCGAGCGTGACAAAGGGGTTCCCTGGCCGATGGGGCTGTGCACGGCAAAGTTCCCAAAGTTAGCAGTAGTTGAGGACACAGAGTTAACTCCCGCAGGACTACACACCGAGGAAGCCATGTTCTGAGGGCTGCAGCCCGAAGGGCTTTTCTCTTGACACATGGTAGGGCTTTTGACAATAGCATTCATGGCACCGCCGTTCACAGAGCTCCCGGAGTCCGACATCAAAGACCTCAGGGGCCTGCTGGCGCTGTGGAGGGGAGAAGAGCAATGGCCATTCTCCTTGTAGAGCTTCACCAGCTGCTCCACGTTCTGGTAGATCTTCCCCGGGCTCCCCTGGTTTTGCTGATCATAGGGGTAATCAGCGTCTCGTATCGAATCCATATATAAACCCATGGATTCGGCCACCGTTGCCGACAGCTCCTTCGACTCCGTTTCGGTTTTGATGTCAGCGGGCAAAAGACCAGGCTGACTACTGTCTTGCTGCAGGCAGGAGAGTAGCTCAGGTTTTTCTTTGTTGGTTCCTTGAACGTTGCTGTTCGCAAAAGCGCTGGCAGCACAGCTTACGTTTACAATCTCCATATAGTTACTGTCATCAGTCTGCTCTCCAGCACCTATGGAAGAATACTCCACAGACTGAGAAACTTGACCCCACCGTCTCTCCATATCTAAGCCTTCTGGGTAGCTGTGGTATCCTTTTGTCTCCATAACTAGCAAAGACATATACAAAAAAGTAAAATTAATAAGTGACAGGACAGTGTGACTTCCTAAGGAAATTTCTTAATTTCCTAAGGAAACAAGGCGTATCCGCTCACTCTGTCTATCCTCCTCTCTGTCTGCCTGCCAGTCCTGTTTCCCTGCCCCATCCATCATCTCTCAGCCATTTGTCCAATTTCAATCAAACCGAGGGAAAAGGTCTCATGGATATGACAGCTCTATGGCTTCCAAGAGAAAACTGCTCAGCGGTCAGGGAAGACCCAAATTATTTCTCCCTGCCCTACCCCAAAAGGAATGGCCCAGCAGCATCAGCGTGACAACCACCCACCCTCAACGGCCACAGCCCCATAGCCAGTGCCAGCAGCACCACAGGCTGCCCCTCACTCAGGGACTTGGGAGGAAAAAAAAGAAGAAAAGAAGCAAGGAAGAAGCAAAGAACCAGAGAGGTCCTGAAAGAAGGACACAGTGGTGGTAGGCAGGACATAAACCCCATGGAAAGTGCTTATCACAGCTCTGCTCCTCAAAGGACAGGTCTCATCCTCCAAAGACCTTCCACTGCTACACTACAGAGACAGCAAAGCAAGAGAGGCTGGTGTGCTGAGGGTTTCTCTTTATCCTTCAGCATTAACATGGGTTGTTTTAGAAGGAAACAGCAATTCTGAAGGACTGGGAGCTGATTTGTGCCTTCACAGCGACGCAAATGCCTTGTACAGCCACCTGAGGAGACACAAACAATGGGCTGAGCAGGGAGTGAAGGAGCGCAAAAGTTGAACGGGAAGCATTTCTGCCACGGAGGAAGAGGATCAGATTAGGCAGGGATGAGAAGCTACTAAATGGATCTGTAATTCTGCAAACCTCCATGGCAGCCAACAAGAAAGAAAGAAAAGTAAGCCTCATTCTAAAACAGACCCTAAAAAACCCCTCTCATGCCACTCTTTCGAGGCAGGGAGCAAAATGCATGACCTAGCCTCCATTATTCAGAAAATCACATAAAAGTAACAATCAATTTTATTTCTTTTTAAAGGAATTGGCTCATAATATCATATCAATATTATGTAAACCTTTTTCCCCTTCAGAAGGTAATAATTTTCCAATATTTAATTTAGTGTTTAATTCCTTTACTTAACACTACTTTAAAAAAAAGATATTTTAAGCAAAATTATAAAACCAAAACAAACTTGGAATTAATTACTCTAATACTTCTTTGCCCTTACTTAGAACGATGGCCCTATGCCTACATTCCCCTCAAGCACAAGTTTTATTAGAACATCATCATGTGTATCAAATCACATTCTTATAGTCTAAAACGTTCAGACAGAAGTGCCTACTTTCACATAAAGTCACTCCCAGATAATCACCTACCCCTGATTTAAGTGCTGAGCAAGCCTAATTCCTACAGAAATCAACTGCAGCTGTGAGTGACCAGCATTTCTGAAAACCAAGAAACTTAGTTAAGGCTTAAAATTAGGATGTAAGTGAATTTTAACCCCCAGAACCACCAGCAGAACCACTGCATACCAGGAAATCTCAGTTATACTTCTAACGTTACACTGGTGCGCGAGCTTTCACAGCAATCTCTTCCACAGCTGTAAATTTCAAGCTTCGTACATAATCAATAGGTGAGCATACTTTAAAACTTCAGCAAATAAAAATCTGGGTCAGGCAAAATTAAAAAAATAAATTAATTAAAATGCCCTGGTCCTGCACTTCCAGAGATAGAAGCACTGTCTCGTACATATATCCGAGAGGATCAAAAAAAAAAAAAAAACCAGCAGAGAGATTATTTGTGGCCTGATACGAGTTTGTTTTAAAATGACAGATATGAATTAGTAAGAATGCAGCAGCAAAGAGATTTTTTGGGTGTGATGGTTTCTGTCACCTCCAAGAGCCTCCTCAGTGGATACCAGAACCAAATAACCATCTCATGGGTTGCTGATAGCTTAAGGGTTTAGTTTTGCTCTTCTAAGCAGAACTTATTTATTACATCTTGACTAGCACGTTTATCCACAGTATCCACACTTCACCTACTGCACAGACATGCCTTTTTACTAACTTTCACTAAGTGAATCTGACTGTGGGCTAAAATATCTACAGACCACAACAGAAGCTGAGTTGTGTTATATATCGGAACCGAGACCATCTACATCTGATATTTGGCAGAAAGAAGGTTCTATTATGAGCACAGCAGTTCCTACACACACACACAGGAGAAGTACTCGGACACTGCAAGATGTATTTAACCCCAAAACATATCAACAAACACAGCCCTCTGCAATATGAGTGTCAGATCAATCAGGCATGAAACCAGTTTCACAGCAACAGTCAAATAAAAAATCAAATGGTACCTGGTATCCCTGCAACCAAAAGGTCACCTAGATACGGGCAAATCTGAGGTAAATCCAGTTTCATAAAAACTAAACCAATAGCTCAACCCGACCACCCACTTCCTATTTCTCGGGGTTTGTAAACGAAATTTTCTTGAAGTTTCACTGCCTGCAAGCCGCTTGGCTGACATCAAACTGCCCAGGGGACCGGAGCTCCACCGTCAAAGACTGGATGGGGTTTTCCCCCATTGCTCCAGGGCAGTGGAACACGACTGGCAGCCGGCGACCGCCGGCGCTGCTTCGGGGCCGGCGCTGCTTCGGGGGCGGCGCTGCCCCGAGGACACCGATGGCCCCGGCACCGCTGCCCGCGGACCCCGACCGGAGCCGGGCGGGGGTTCCCGCGGCGGGGAGGAGAAGGGGGAAACTGGTCTCTTCGTCTTCGCGCACACACGCGTGTTAACAACCACGCAGACAGCCCGCACTCTTATTTCCCTATCTGGCCTACGCTATTTGGAGCATCACCGCAGCTCCTGTGCAGAACGCACCGCTTTGCGCCCTATCCTCCCCCCCCACCCCCGCAATACCCTCTCCCGTCGTCCGCTTTCCCGCAGGTACAATCCAGATTATAAGGCGTGGGGGAACCCAGCAGTGCCCGGGAGCTCGCTCGCTCCCTCCCCGTCTCTCTCGCAGGCGTCTGCCGGTGATCGGCCGGGGGACCGGGAGGGGGAATCCTGAGAGCCCAAACCCGCTTTCGGCTGAGCCCGCCTCCCCTGCTCCCTCCCGCCCCCCGGATCCCCAAGCGATGCAAAAAAGCCCTTTATTTTTCCGTGCAAACGCCGCTCCCCACCCCCCACAACGGAGTGGGTCTGGGTTAGCACCATGACACCTCCCCCTACGGAGGGCATGGGGGGGAGGAGGGGATCCCGGTACCGATCCCCAAAGTGCTCCCCTCCCACCCCTGCCCCATCCCGCCAGTCCTACCTCCCAGTGCGGGTGGGGGAGAGAAGCGGCACCCCCCGCCCTGTCGCCCCTCGCGTCGGCCACGGGCCCGCAGTAACCTGTTGCGGCGGGGCGCGTCCCCGAGCCCCCGCCGGCGCGGAGGGCGGCGCGGAGCGGAGGGCGGCGCGGAGCGCCGGGGCGGGCGGCACTCACCCCCTCCCCCGACTGCCCGCCCGCCCGAGACGCGCTGCGCCGCGCCGCCCGGTGACACGGAGCGGCACCCGGGAGGGGACGGGAAAAGATGCCAAGTCCTTTAAAAACATGTCACATGTCACATAAAGTTCAAGTTTACGTCCCGCCCGCCGCCCGCCCCGATTGGCGGGCGGGACGCGGAGCGCCGCGCGGCTGGGGCCAGGCCGCCGCCCCATTGGCTGGGGCGCGCCGTCAGTCACCCGCCGGGCGACATGACTGATACAAAGTTGCTGCGACACAGGCTGGAAAACGCATCTCCTTAAAGCCGCAGGGGCCCCCACGGCCGCGCAGCCCCGCGTAGCCCCCAGGCGCCAGCCTCGCCGGGGACCATGCCTGCCGCCCCGCTCGGAGGCGCCCCCGGAGAAGGGTCGCGGGGCATCAGGCCGGGCCCCCCCTCCCGCGGGCAGGTGAGGTGCGCGGGGCGCGGCCGCCCCCGCCCGGTGCCCGCGCCGCGCCGGCGGCAGGGCCGGGCATCGCCTCTCCGCCGGCCCGGGATTTCCGCCTTTCAGCGGCGCATGAATATGCACGGTACCAATACAGCGGTGATTTAACCGAATAATAATAAAATTAAAATTATTTTTAAAAATAATAATAATAATAAAAAAAGAGCGGAGCGGCGGAGCGCGGGAGGGTTCAAGGACTCGTCCTCCCCGCCAGGCTGCTCCCGCTCCCCGTCAGCCGCGCATCCCGCCGGGCTCCCCAGCCAGCAGCCTTCTCCCCCACGGGGGCAACGAGAGGGCCCGCCGGGACTGCCCCCGTCTCCGGGGTGCTACCGCCCACCCCCGGTGCCCCCCCCGGTGTCCCCGTCCTGGCTGCAGGAATACCCTTTTCCCAGGGAAAAAAAAAAAAAAAAAAAAAAGACGCCGAGCAAACTTTCAGGCGATGCGCTTCCAACTCGCTCCGTAAATAACGCCCCCAGACCCCGGCGAGCGGCCGGCAGCCGCTGACGCACTGTCCAAAACGGCCCTGGCTCCTGCTGAGCCCCGCTCCGGGCCCCGACCCGACCCCCAGGTGCTCCCTCGGCCAGCCCCGGGGACAGCTCCGCGGCCCCGCAGGGTGACAGAGGTGCCCCTGGCAGCGGGACGGGGCGGGGGGGGGCTGAGCCCGTCGGGGAGCAGCAGCGCCGTGCATCGCGCTGGGGCACCGCGCACCTTCGCCCGAAATCGCCCCTTGCGCGCACGCACGCACAGAACCGCGTATGCTCCAGGGAGCGGGGTTTGTATTCAGTAGTCACAGCGAAAGCTCAAACATCCCTAGGATTTGGGGTGTCACGTGCCCTCTAATTTTCATATTCTGCCAAATATCGACCCGCACTCGTGGCCCCGGCGGGCACGGGCCAAGGAGGCGGCGGCGGCTCCCAACGCCGGCTGCGCGACCCGCGGAGCAGCCGCCGCGCTTCCCCGCGGCGCTGGCGCGGGCGCTGCCGAGCAATGGACGTGTCCTTCCCGCGAAGTTTTTACTGATGGGGACGGGACCGGCCGTGACCTGGATATGCCGTTTGGTGCCGCGGCCACCCGCCTGGCCCCCACCGCCCGCTCCTCAGCCCCCCAGCTGCCCCTCGCGTCGCTCCGCGCCCCGCGCAAGGATCCGCGCTGCACTCACCTCTCCTACGACATGGTGGCGCGGCGGGAGGAGGCACGGCCCCCGGCTACTGCCAGCAAACCATCCAAGAACCCGCACCGCCACCGGGGGGTAAAAAAAAAAAAAAAAAGGAAAAAAAAGTGCGCGGAGGAAACGCCGGGAGCGGGGCCGGGCAGCGGAAAGGGCGCTGCCGGCGGGGTCGGCGTGAGAGGGCTGCGGCGGTGGGGTGCCCGCGGCTCGGCTCGGCGCGGCGCGGCTGGGCGGACAGCTCCCACCATGGACGCCTAGGTGGGTGGGTGTTCCCGCGGGTCACACCCTCGCCCGCCGGCGGAGGGGAGCTGGGGGTGGATCCAGCACCGGCG
>JANIJG010007768.1:0-23247 GCA_024611175.1 Megaceryle torquata
CCACAAAACCAACCCACACTTCCAAAAGCCACAAATTAAAAAAAAAAAAGGTTGCACGATTACTCTTCTGGAGAGGGGAAGCAGGCAGGCCAGGAACTTGTGTGACAAACTAGTTTTTTTTTCTACTCTGTTTGCAAATATATTTTATTAGACTTCCTGAAGTTGCAGCTAAAATTTTTACGCAGTCATGCCTTAATTACATTTGACTTCAAGAAGGTTTGGATTTGAATTGCTTAAGTTTTGTACCACCTTTTCTTGGAGGTACTTCCATTCTTTAATGCTGAACGTTGCTTCCATTTAAAGCAGATGGCAGAACAGGATGCTCGCATGTCATAGAGACTGATACATTCTGGCTTACTAGTTTGAACTCTGAGGCTTGGTTTATGCTCAGATGAAAGACTGAACTGGATCAGCCAAAGTGCAGACACATTTGTTCTATTTTGCTGCCTCATTAAAGACACATTAAAGCCTCTGAGAGAGGAATCATGTATTTGTGGAAAGAAGCAGCTGCAGATAAACTTGCCAGAGGATGTTGGTTGGAGAACAATGACATGCGAATGCTTTTGAGAGCTTAGTGCTAAATATAGGTCTGAGTACCTGACTTAGTGGTTTAGGAATTCAGTTTCATTCTAATTAGAGTGTCTTTGTTTGGACATAAACGCTTCATAAACTTGAGCTATTATATACGAATGAATGTTTCATCAAACTTCCATAGATTTTTAGTGTGATTTTCCTAATACGGCAATTGCAGCTGCCAAAAGTGTGTATGTGTATGGTTTTTCCTTTGTATTTATCTAGCCCTGTCGAGCTCAACAGTTCTAAAGAAGTTTATTTTGTGCTAATGTGAAAGTGTTTTCAGGACTTTGATTTTCAGGATTTTTTTGCCTCTTGTGAATACTTCAGTGTAATGGGATTGTTAATGTAAATGCTTTTTGAAATTACTGTTTATCCAAATGTGGAAGAAAGAAAGTCTTAAATTATTATTTTCTGAGAACCCAATTTACCAGGAACACATACAGACCATTAAGCACAGGTTACCACAGTATCAGATAATTTTAGAATTTGTTGGAATATATAATTCCAACACATTTCATAGGTATCTTAGCATGTGCTGATGGCTTTTTGTCAAATACAAATTTAAAGTACAGCTCATCTGTGCTTATCTATTGCTGTGTGTCTGTGTTGATAGTTAGCCATCAATTGTTAAACATCTCATTTCAGTACGAGGATGTCGTCCTGGGAAGATCGTTCAGATGACTGAAGCAGAAGTTCGAGGCTTGTGCATAAAATCGCGGGAAATATTTCTTAGCCAGCCTATTCTTCTGGAACTAGAGGCACCTCTGAAAATTTGTGGTATGTAAACTTCATATGTATATGTTTTATGTAGGTATATTTAATCTAGTTGTATGCTAAATGGTTTGGAAGGATACCAAGATAGGCAAATGACCTTGCCTTGGGTGACACAGGTTAGAGTGAGGTCTTCACACTCTTTATGTAATTTTCAACTTAGAATGGATTAAGTCAAGAAAAGGCAGCTAACGGTAGATTCTTGATGCTCCTGGTGCTATTTAGGAGCAAGTTCTTTTGGCAGTGGGAGTTGCTCGTGCCCTTGTCTAGTGCAAGTTTTGCAATCTGTCCTTGTACTTCCCTAAAGACTGCTTGTGCATAAATAGTGTTGAAGAAAGCATTGCTAGTCTTCCAATTGAAACAAAACGGGATGCAGACTGTTAAGTTAGGCTTATTTACCATGTAATAAATTCCCCAAGCTTTACAGCAAGTTTTAACTGTTATTACTGTCAAATATGCATAAAACAAAAATGTGTGTTCTTCTGTAAGCCTTTATAAAGGTACTCGACATCCTCCAAAATACACTGTTAAGAGATGCAAGCTTTTAAAAAAAAAAAAAAAATTAAAATAAATTACAAGAGTATTATAAATACTGGGTTGTAATCATCCTTCAAGTTATCAACAGCAGACACCGTCTTAGAAAGCATAAAGTTTCTTTAATTAGGCTTCTTGGTGTGATAGTATCAAAATTGAAGCAGTCTTTGAATTTATTACTAACATGCTCAAAGGTAGATTAACTTCTTCTTGGCACACCTAATGTAGTAATGTTTCTTACATTAAGAGAGGATGTTGCCAATTAAAAAAAAAAAAAAGGCACTAATGGCAAAGTCATTTTAAAATAACTAATTTCTTGGTAACGTGGGGAGGAAAAAACAGACCAGCTTGCCTTATGGTATAAAGTTGAAAGTAAAAAGCAACATTACTGTGTTGTGTTTATGCTACACTGTAAAGACTGAAGCAGTGTCATATTCCTAGATAAAGAGAAAACAAAAACACAAATTAAATATTTAGATTGTACATAAGTCAAGATCTGCAAAGTATAAATAGCCTTCTTCAAAGTCAGTTTCTCATTTGCTTAAATCGATGGAGTTGAAAGGATTGTTAGGTGCACAGTAATAGAGTAGCAAATGCATAGTTAAATAAGGCATTTCCTTTTTTTTTTAAATGCATTCTAAATACAGTGGTAGCACCAGGAAGTGTTGGGTGCATCTGAATTTAATATTAGAGCAATTGTCAAAGATACATTTAGATAAAAGTGAATGAAAGATGATCTCTTTCACCAAAAGCAAAATGTGTAGCTGTATTCCTTTGAACTACTGTTTTAGTGTGTTCAGGCAGTGCCTGTGGAACCATTTTAGGATTGTCTTGTCTTGTGATCAACAGTTCAAAATAAGCTTTTACATATTGAATGACTGTGCTTTACATAAGAATATCTTTCATCTGACATTAAGTGTCCATTTTAAAAAGGTGTGGTTTTTACTGTAAGACTTTCTATCTAACAGACTTTGAATCCAGCTTGTGCCTGCATGAAGATGCCCAAGTGCCTTGAATAGTAAATGTTTTGGTTCCTTTACAAAATTTTCTGTATAATGTTCTTTTACTCTTTAAGTGCTTTGCTCCCTCTGGCTGGTGTGTAACTGATAGTTCTAGACAGTGAACACAATTACAGTATTCTCTGCAGCATGTTTACTTGGTAGTTAATTTTGCTGGTGGTGAAGTCTGAAGAGTATATTAATAGTGTAGTTCTGGAGTACTAGACTCAGCACAGCAATGATTTGTTGAGGAGTCTTCTATGTTTTCGGTTGGTTGTTACCAAAAGGTGATTACCTGGAGATTCCTAAATATCAAGTAGAATAGGAATAATTTTTGATGCAACATATTTGAAAATTATTATAGGCAGTGAAACATCAGATGGTGTCTGGATTGGGTAGTGAATAGTGTTCCCTGTTATTAGGAAGAAATTGGGAAATGACTCCTCTCTGAGTGAGAAATAGCTACAGAAGAATGCTGCCTAAAGGAGGAAGTAATTGCATTTCTCATGGAAAGAGTAGAGAAATATAGCTATGTACTCTTCTTACCACTCTATGCTCTAAAAATTTTAAGATGATGGAAAAAGTTGTAGATGGATGTCTGAGTGTTTAGCTATTTTTTTTTCTTAAGCCATAGTAGCTAACACTACTGGAGAATAGCTGTGCTTAAAGTCAGGATTTTGACACTGAACAAGCAGCAAAAATGGAAATGCACTTAAGAATCCTTAGTATTAAGGGACCAGGAGGGTACTGATTTAAATAGCATACACCATGTATTTAGGCTTCTTGCATATCTTTTTTGCATTCAGTCATGTTGGTGATAAATTCAGCAGTCAACTGGAACACTCACCAAGTTACTGTAGAGCAGCTTTGGTATCTTCCTTGACCTTATGGGCAGCTAACAGACAATTAATTTTGGCTAGTCTGATGTGATACGCAGTAGTGTTGCAGTTGCTGCACAGAGCAGCAGGAAAGCCTGCTTAATTTTCAGGCTGGCAGTGTGATAGGTAACATGACAATTATTTGTTCTAGGATATACCTGCAGGGTTGAATATTGTGTAAGGGATATCCATCTTTGAGTCGTTGTACCATTTTTATATGAATAATTGCATCAAAGGAGGACTTAGGCTAAATTCTGGGGTACGGGAATCTTAGTCCAGCAATGTTACGGGAGAGTAAGCAGCTGACCTTTGTGCTGGCAGAGAAAACACTTACTTCAGTGTTCAGTTTCTTGCCAGTCTATGCAGATTATTGATATGTTTTTGCAGTAAGTAATGTCACTGGTCATGTAACTGTTCAGGGGTCATCTTTCTGATCGTATTTTAATTTGAACAAATCAGGTTATGGCTTGAAAACTTGTGCTTAATTGTGAAGACTTCTGTAGCTTTTGTTGTTCAGATTGACTTCCTAAGTGACGTAGTTCTGCAAATGGTTATTTGCATTTAGTGGGTACTTCAGTTTGTAAAATTAACGTGGTTCTCACCTTTCTGATACCTACTGCTAGTCTTTTTTAAAAGACATATTAATGCCTTTTAAAGTACAAATTAATAAAAGTGGTTAGCTAACTTATGTTATTGATTTATGTACTCTTTTTGTTGTTGCACTAATCCTCAGTAAACATTTTTTTTATTCAGGTGATATTCATGGTCAGTATACAGACTTGCTTCGATTATTTGAATATGGAGGATTCCCACCGGAAGCCAATTATCTTTTCCTTGGAGATTATGTAGACAGAGGCAAACAGTCACTGGAAACCATTTGTCTATTACTGGCATATAAAATCAAGTACCCAGAAAACTTCTTTCTCTTAAGAGGAAATCATGAGTGTGCTAGCATCAACCGAATCTATGGATTCTATGATGAATGTAAGCAAAACCTTCTTTTGAAACACTGCAACTAATACTGTGTTTTGGAGACACTTCTGGTAGTGCAAGGATTTTAATATTCTGTGAACCTGCTTTGAAACTTTGTAAAAACACATTTCAAACTGAGGTTAGAGTCACTCTAGGGAATTATTTGCTCTTCTGCTGTTCTTGAAATGCTATTGTGGAAGGTTGAAACTTAAGTATCCTAACAGATATAAAGCCCTGTAAAGACAATTTGCTAACATTTTGGGGCAAGTTACGATACGTATTGCAGGTTGGGTTTAAGAAAATGGCCTGCCCTTCCTAATGTCACATACTGTTCTTGTAGGCAAGCGGAGATTTAACATTAAGCTGTGGAAGACCTTCACAGACTGTTTTAACTGTCTGCCTATTGCAGCCATTGTGGATGAGAAGATCTTCTGTTGTCATGGAGGTAAGTTAATGATTGCTTCAAAGGCTGTCTCTAAACTGATCTTTGGTATACCAAATGGAGTGTGGATGTGCAAACTTGATATTTAGTTGGGATGCTAAAGCTTATACTGTCTGTAAAGGTCACTGTTAAACCTCATGTTTTTCTGTGCACCTGCCAGTAGACAGATGTTGGTCTTACCTGGTAAACATAGCCCTCTGTGCCTGAGGGGCAGGTGTGTCTGTAAATATTCCCATCAGTATGTCCCTTTCTGAAGGCTACTGGATGCTAGAATTCTTGCCGAACTTGCCATATGATTTGTTGCTGTTGCCATCTATGAGTGCAGCCTTAGCTAACATTGATATCCCTAGCAGTGAATTGAAAGAATAGCTTTCACAAGTAACCCCAGCTGTTTATATACTCTTGGACTCTTCAGCTGGTTTTGTAAGATGGAAGGAACCTCTGAGGTCACGCAGTGACTTCGCAGCCTACTGCATGAAGACATTTGTTAACGTTAGAGGAGGTCAGCCATGGCTTGCTCAGCCTCCATAAAAACTTTGTTCTTGTAAAAGTCTGCATTCTGTGGGCACCTGTTAGTGTGCTGCCCTGTTTTTGTAGTGGAAAAAAGTACATGGTGTTGATCTGACCAAGGCTTGTGTGAATATTAGAACTTACTGGGGCAGTCTTTGTAGAAGGGGACTCCCTGTGTTTTTACAGGCAATGATGCTTACAAGTTTTCATGACCTTTTAGAGTCAAACAGTTAACAACAATTTCAAATTACTTGTAGTAAGAACCATCCTGCGTTTTTACATTGCAACTATTTCCATTAATAAGTAACTTCATTGCTTGCACGGGTTGATTCAGGGATGGTCTGGTAGGTGTCACACCTGCATTGTCAGTGAGATCATTAGAGATTGGTGGCAGTGAGAGCACTGGAGAAACCTCTAATTCAAGCAGCTCCATTTAGAATTAGAAGTAGCATTCATCCAAAATTCCTGAGCAGATACTTGCAGACTTTGTGAGTTGTGATGGTTGCTATCCTGCCTTTTTATTAATTGCAGGTATCTCTGCAAGAGCTCTGCCTGTATGAAATGTGCTGTAAAAATACTCCTGGCTCGTCCTGTATCTTGTATTGAAAGCTTCTGCCTTCAGTGCCAGCTAGTACAAGCTGTCAGTCTTATGCATAATATGCATGGAGGTATTGTCATGTCTGTAAATATAAAAATCACACAGTGATAGACAGTTGAGTCTGCCAGTCTCCAGGTAGCATTGACATGTTTCAGAAAGTACTTGTTTTCTCACAGGTCATCTTTTCATTTCATTCTTAGACAGTATAGTGTGGTGTCTTTTTTTATTAAGAACTAGAAACTATCTTACGAACTAGATCTCATAATGTTAAGAATAAGAGAATAAGATACAAAATCAATTCAGCACTGAGGTAGCCAATTTTCAGAGTCTAAAATTATGTAATGAATTTGTTTCAAAAAAGCTGGTGAATAAATTATTCTTTTTACTATCATTATAATTTTTAAATTTTTGTTTTATTTGGGAAATGTAGAGAATGAATGGTGACAAAACACTTATTTCAGGCAAACAAGCATATGTGGGTGATAGAAGATAATCAAGGAAGCTTAACAGGCAGAGTAGAATGCTGTGTTCTATGACAAAAGTGTGTATGTGCACTTGAGACCTGAGTTACAAGCAAGCAGCCTAGAAAGCTATTTTTTGAGGGGAAAAAAATTAAACTTTATTATAAATGTATTGGAGGGATTAACCTCTTGTTTAATCAAATAGAAAAACTTAGTATCTTATGCATATATCCTCTTATAAAAAGCAATATTGATTTTATTGAATGCTAATTGTCCCTTAAACTTCTACAGGCTTCATCTCTAACTGAAATTACTATCACTCCCAACTGATCTCTGGCTGTGAAATAGTGAAAAGATTGCTAAATGTGCTGTGTGCTCCTAATAAATGAAAGTAGCCATTCAGCACATAAATAAGTTTTGCCCTTTTTCCACTTTTCTCCAGTCCTATCCAAACTGCATTCCAGATCCCATGAAGTCATGGACTGTCAACGCCTTTCATGATGTTACTACTGTAGTAAACACTGAGGCAGCAGCACAAACCATTCAACTCTGCTGGAGATTGAAGCTAGCATGTAGATATAAGGTAGGTGCCTTTTTTACTATATTGCGCATTTTTGCATAGTTTATTTTAAAAATATTGTCCTCTCGGATATATAATAAAACTTTGCAAAACCGCATAACATAGTAAAACAAAAGGCACCTAACCTACACCAGTAAGTCTACAATAGCTTAAAATCCAGAGGCAGGTTTTTTTGTTAGACTTTCCTGGGCATCTGCTGGTTTTAAGTTTTTATATCTTTCAATATAAATGAAACCTCCCTTGCCATTGCTGTTTCCAAATGGTCGTGCTGCTGAAAGGATCTTTCATTGTATCCTTCCCATCACCTCCCTCTCTCTTGCCTGTCTTTGCATACTGCTCATACAAGTCATCTTTTGGCCATTTCTTTAGGCTGTCATCCTGACTTTCTTCTGGTTTAGCTCTTTATCTCACTTCGTTGAAGTTTATTCCATAACTATTCCTGACTTCTCCATTTTGCTCTGCTTTGTATTCTGTACAGTATTCTCCTCTTATCTATGACACCACTCTCTACTTTATAATCCTTACAGACTTTGTGATTATGTTCAAGTTTCTGTAAATTAAGTCCGTGTTGTATCATCGTGTTGATGGAACACATTGGTCTTAACCACATTGGATTCAAGCTCTGAGATGGGAGTCATGGTACTCTAGTAGAATACGGGATTAACGTAACCTTTTCAAGCTCTGGATTTATGTTCATCAACAATAATGAAATATGTTGAAGTCTACTTGGTAATCTTAGTGTCCAAAGAGACCTGATGAGATTCCTGGATTACGCTATAAAAATAAGTAAACATCACTATTATTTTACCAGCTCTGCTTGATCAGGAAGTAGTTCAAATCTACAGCCTGGATTTGATAGGTCTGTTAGGAATAATGACAATTCATTTTTCATCTCCTTTAGGGATGGGGTGCTCTTATGCTTCAAGAAGATAGTATACTGAAAGATACTTTTTCTGTGCTTAGCTGTGATTACTTGACAAGACAACTTAATTCAATCCTGTACTTTTCAGTTTTCTTCCAGTACATGGTAGTTTGCAGCAATCAGTGTAGTGGCAGTCGCTTGACATTGAGCTTGAGTAGCCTGTGTTTGCATTCTTATTTCCTTCATTTAATGCTGATCACGTACAGCTTTTGTCTGCAGATCTGAATTTGAGACATTAGCTATTTCTTTCTTGTGTGGGGAGAGTTAGGAAGGTATTTGGGAACAGAAGACCTTTTGGGTGGTTACAGAGAGGCTTACAAACACACAGGCAGTTTTGTGGGATTTTACTATGTTACAGTGGTATAAAGTAGCATCAAAATGAATAGCTACAGGGTTAAGACAAGGTTTGTAATAACATTTTCTTTTAAAGAACTTAATGTTTTAGGTGCAACCCGAAACTTAAGAGCTGTGACCTTGTAAAAGGTTACAGATTTGTTGTTCTTACTTTGTTGAGTTTGTGCATTACTGTCTCAAGGTGTGGTGCTGAGTAGAACCAGGGTAGAATCCACATACTTTTGTGCTAATCTAATCTGCACGTGACAGTTCCAAAGAAAGGATAGTAGTAGATTGGGCAAAGTTTAAAAGCTGACTATCTATACTCAGATTTGTACTAGTATCCCTGTATTGTTGTGCAAGTAGAATTAACTCCTTCGATACTCCTTTTAAGGTAAGATTCTGCTGTACTTCACAACTTCAAGGTAACATTGTGAAGACATCCTCAACAAGCTGATGAGGATAGACGACTTTAATAAGACTGCTTCAAGAAAAATAACCTAAAATCTTAATACTTGAAGAATAGTTCCTCAAGTCTTTATATCAAATGCATTGGAGTTACTGTTCCTGTAACATGTACGTTGTCACTGTGCAAATTGTAGTGTCAGTGTGAAATTATTTCATGCGATGACTCCTTTCTAGTGGCAGATTTTCTTTTATCGTGTTCAAAGTTCTGGACTGAATCAAATGGCTATTGCTTGTTAATATGAAATACATTTTATCACAAATTAGATCTTCATGCTCTATTCTCAAATTTGCAACTTTCTTAATTAGATAATTTTGGCCTGAGCCACATAAGCTCCTTTCTTAAGGACATTTTAAGATACTAGAGCATCTAGTAGGCTCTCTCTCATGCCTGTATGCCCAGTCAGAAAAGCTCTAGAGTGTGTATGTAAGCTGTTGAAAGGGTGGCTCTGGAAATTCCATGATTGGGCTGTAATTGCATGTCAATATGGAAAAACTATACAAAAAGAGCTGTCTGTGATAAATGATCTTTTTAGTAATAAAGATAACTGTGGTTTTCTAAATTATTAGGCAGCTGAGCTATAGTAGTTGACCACCTCTGTTCTCCTTATCTATTGCAGTTGCATACTCTAGTATTCGTTTACAGCATCCGGTGCCTGCTGCTCAGCTGATCTGTAGTAAAATGCTGAAATAGTGATGTGACTTATGATTCCAGTCACACTTGCAGGCTGCTTTGGCCGGTAGTCTTTTAAAGTTGAGTAGATGATTTTTCCTTTAGCTTTTATAAGGTAAGGTGGTTGTAAAGAATATCTGCACCCAGTTTAATTGTGTTCAGTAGTAGAAGTGCTGTTCTTTACTGTTTCTTGTAAGCTGTTTAAGAGAACATACTTAACTGTAGAGTTCTGTGCTGTGTGGTTAAAAGGATTGTAGGAAAACAATTAAAATCCTTTGCTAATTTGCTTTATTCTCTGTCCCTCTGTTCAGAAACTTAATTGTATTATAGCAAACTGTCTTTTGTTTATATTACAGTGGAAACAATGGATGCTGTATGACTTTCAACCTCTAATTGTGTGTTCTCTGGAACCCTTTTTACAGGTAAAATATGTAGATAAGTCACTTGTTTTCTTGTACTTACAGGACTGTCTCCAGATCTCCAGTCAATGGAGCAGATCCGGAGAATTATGAGACCTACAGATGTTCCTGACACAGGTGAGTGCTGTAGAATTTAATGTAAAAAGGTTTCAGTGAGGAAACAGATTTTAATCAATTTCTGTACAGGCAATACAGTGACTTAACACAACCGCTGTTCACAGGATGGTATTCCTTGATGTCTGTAGGGCATGAGTCTTGCTCCTCATCATCATGAGGAAGTTACCCAGTATGTTAGAGGCTATTGCCCATGTTGTTACTGCTTGTCATAACAGACTAGGATGCATTATCGAAGTTTAGATACATTACCCACAAGTTTGCCTTAAAGTAACTTAGAAATCTAAGGAAAGCATAAATGAAACTAAACAGCTACTTATTTTTCTTGCCTTGTTGAGGCACAACCAAACACTGTAGCCTGTTAAAGAATGTAACTGCTTAAAGCTTGCTGAGTATTGGGATATTTTTTAGTATTGATTTCAGCAGCAGTCTGAAATAAACTTTCAGAGGAGATCTCACCTCTAAACCTTTTTGAAATACAAATTTCAATTACAGTTAAACCTCGGAGTAGAAGATTTCTACTTCCTGTAATGTTCCTCAGTGCTGATGCAGAGGAGTAATTCAGGGTTAATACATCTACTGTCCCTTAAAAACCAAGATTTCTATGCAAGCTGTTATATACATGCTTGACACTGAGAAGCATTGCTAGATTAGTGAATGAGTGTTTCTGTAGTATAAATTACTACATTGTTCTCCCTTTTATGCTAGTTATACACTCGATGCATAATGAAATAAATGTCAGTACAAATGAGTCAATCTTTGCATTTACCAGAGCTCTCAGTAAAGATAGTTCTACTCAAAAGGCTAATACTACTGCTTGACACCCCCACTTCAGGAATGCCCTTGCAGACTGTAGTTTTGGTTTCCATGGATGCTCCACTGAAATTGTCTGTATTCTTAGTACTTCCTAAAAATAAGTATAGAGACATTTAAAAAAGGCTTTTGATCTACCAGGTGGTTTGCACTCTTTGTTTCGCTTTCAGAAGCAATAGTCAAATGTTTACCAGCAGATGTAAAATTAAATGACCCATCAGAGGGATGTGTGCATAGTAACATAGAAGGTCTTGGCCTGCTGGACCTACATACAGCAACCAATATTACAGAATGGAAGTAAATCTAGTGGGGAAAAAAAAAGAAAAAGAAAATGAAGTGATCTCACTTCTGTGGAAGTTAAGTCCTTAATAGCACCCTTTGTGGAGAGATGGCACTTGGTGAATGTTTGTGTTGATACAGAAATTCTTGATAGATATTCCCGTGGCTTGGGCTGAGAAGATCAGATCATTACGATGATATCATAGCCTGATGAAAACCTTTTCAACCAGAGCTGAAATTTAAAGAGCTTTTATTTTGGTGGCATTTTTATGGGGTTTGGCAGCTGTGAACTCTGGCTCTGTATTCCAACATAAAATTCTTGTGTTTGGTAACCATTAAAGTATTTGCATTTTGTGAGGCTGATGTATAAGTGATGTGTTTTGAACAGCACTGACAACCATTTTCTTATTAGGAAACTAACTCTCTCCTTTGTGTAATTCCAAATGCCCTGCTTGTATCAGCTATGTTATGGTATGCTTCTGGTCAGCTTAAGCTATTGCAATGGTAGATGTTGCATGTTAAAATAAAAAACCTCCTTCTGCAGCATAGTCTTGTTTAGACAGACGTTGTAGGGTTCTATTACTTCCCTGTTAAAGATTGTAGGACAAATTTGTCTATTGCTATGTATAATCCTAATCATTATTTGATTTTTTGGGGGGAGAATCATTAAGGTTGGTAATGACCTTCAAGATCATCAAGTCCAACTGTCTACTAAACATGATCATGACCACTAGACCATGTCCTGAAGTGCCACATCTAGATGTTTTTTTGAACACCTCCAGGGATGGTGATTCCACCACCTACCTGAGCAGCCTGTTCCAATGCCTCACCACTCTCTCAGTAAAGAAGTTTTTCTCTAATATCCAACCTAAACCTCCCCTGGTGCAACTTAAGCCCATTTCCTCCTATCACTAGTTACCTGGGAGAAGAGACCACCACCCACCTCACTACAACCTCCCTTCAGGTAATTGTAGAGAGCAATAATCTCTTCTCTAGCCTAAACAATCCTAGGTCCCTCAGGTGTTCCTCATAAGACATTTTCTCCAGACCCTTTACCAGCTTTGTTGCGCTTCTCTGAACTTGCTCCAGCACCTCAATATGGTAGGTTTGGTTTTTTTATACTGTGATGATGCCCAGAACTGAACACAGTACTCAAACCGAAGCCTCACCAGTGCTGAGTGCAGAGGCACAATCACTTATCTTCTGCTGGACACACTGGTTTTGATACAGGCCAGGATAGTGTGGGCCTTCTTGGCCCCCTGGGCACACTGCTGGCTGTTCACCAGCACCACCAGGTCCTTTTCTGCCAGGAACCTTTCCAGCCACTCCTCCCCAAGTCTGTGGTGTTGCCTGGGGTTGTTGTGACTGAAATGCAGGACCTGGCAGTTGGCTTTGTTAAACCTCATACCACTGACCTCAGCCCATTGATCCAACCTGTCTAGGTGTCTCTGCAGAGAGAATAAGAAGTAGAACTTCCTAAGCAGCTGAGACAAGCAGCTTCTGTCATGTGTTGGAAATTCTTAAGAAACCATTAGGGATTTCAGTGCAACTGTTCTGTTTTGAAAAACATGTTGTTCAATACAGAACTAAATTTCAGTGAAGAAATTTTTTGCCATGTGCTGTCTGTATTCAGTAGTTTATTTTTGGATAGATATTTTATCTGAAATGCAGTTCTGCTTGGTGGTCTTTGTGTTCTGAAAGCAAAATCTTAGCCTCTGCTATAGAGGACCTGTGACTGTTGTCAAAGGCCATTTGACTGCTGTATGTAACTACAAAATGATCTAGTTGCACAATAGGTTTAGACATTAGTTTTTTTCGATTGCAACTTAAAGGATCTATTATCTAAGAAATAACATCCTCAATATTTTGTTTAGCAAATAACCAGACATAACTGTAAATCAAACTTCTGAGTAACAGATAAGGGAGCCTACTGGATTCTCTTTCAGACTGTGAAACAGTGCTCCTAGGTACATAAAATGCCTAAGGGTTAGTTGTCACGGGTAAAGTATGTACAATGTCATGGAAAACTGTGAAATATATTTTGAATGCTTTTTTGTTTGTGTTGTAGTTGAGTTAGCCTGATTCTTTCTCATGTGAAAACGCTTTGAAGGTTCTTGCTATAAAGACATTGCAGTTAATCTAGAGAATTATTTTTTTTCAGTACCCAATTTTAACTCCAGAGTTAGCTGATCTTTTCTTGGCAGCAGAAAATAGATTGTGACCAGTGCTAAAATGTCAGAGAGGCTTATTGTTCTAATTTAGATTCCAGACTGGTTGTTGTGAGGCTTTTTGAAAAGTCAACAGCAGTCCAAGCAAACTGAAAATGCTGCCTGAAACAATATATCAGAATTTTGCCATGTTAGATTTTTATTTAGTCAAGTAAGTTTCTTCACATATGATAAGAAAAGTGAGAATCAAAGCCTTTCCATCTCCAGAAGCTTCTGCTACAACTTTTATTTGCTCTATTTATGACTGACCTTGCTTAGGTTTTAAAAATTTACTGCTGTTTTCAAGCTAAACTTTCTTGGTAAGCTTTGAAATTGATGGTTGCATTTTAAAATGCACCCAGCACAGTATTTTTAAACTCCTCAAATGCTCACTGTAAACATGCTGAATATTACAATTAAATATTATTTCAGAGAACTGTTTGGCTCTGACTTGTTTCATTTGAAGTAGCGGGGAGGGGGGAAGGAATCTCTATACTTATGCAGACTATATTCTTTATCTGAGTTGCAGTTTAAGTACCACTGAATTTGTTGGCTAAGGCTTATTTTCTTTAGGAGAGCTGCTCTAGTAATTACAATAAAACTATTATACATTGTAGAATGATACTTCCCAAGACTAGAATCTTAACTTGTGTTATCTTCCACCAAAGGCTTGCTGTGTGACCTGCTGTGGTCTGACCCAGACAAAGATGTGCAAGGTTGGGGTGAAAATGATCGTGGGGTCTCTTTCACTTTTGGTGCTGATGTGGTCAGTAAATTTCTGAATCGTCATGATCTGGATTTGATCTGTCGAGCTCACCAGGTATGAATTACGCTGCTGTTGCTTCTTAACACCTCTGCTTCTAGACTCTGTGTCCCATCTTGCTTATTGGTAGGATATATTTGAAACTTATTTTGTATTGTATTACTTTTAGATGAAAATCTTCCTAATAAAGGGATGATAAGGGTGTGTCCTTCCCTTGAATGGAATGTCTAATGGTAGCTATCTAAAATGCTAACACTACTTTTCCTCATTGATCTTTCTTTTACGTTGTTTACTGTTCGACTCATATATATGAACATCAGAGGTAGTGTGTAGAAGTTTAAAGTGGCAAAATGAAGTTGCAGAGTTCTTCCATCTCAGTGGTAGTCAGTTCTCTGGTAGTTGTGGCTTAAACTACCCCTACTTCACTTTGGGGAAGTATTAAATGCATTTTGAATGTTTCTACAAACAAATATATATAAAAAAGCTTTTACCATTGCCTCCATTTTGGTTCAGCTATTTAGGATATTTTGGCATAGATTACTTGACCTACTGAAATGTGCAGAAAGCAAGGTAATTTTTGGCATTGTCAACCTTTCAGTACACTTTTTAAAGTTTTTAAGTTATTTCAAGCAAGTGTTCTAGTTAGGGGGACATAAGGTTTCAATTTCCTGTACAACATATACGAGTTTCATTTTTTTAGTCAATTTTAAAAGTTTTCTTTCTGTGAAACAAAAATAGGCATGTTATTCTGTGTCACTGTTAGGCTTGGGTATGCTATCAGAACACTTAAATATTTCTCTTTGCAATTTTACTGGTAAAACATTAGACAGCGTGTGGAAATGATATTAAGATTCTAAACTGCTGATCAAGATTGCTAGTAATTTCCTGTGTTTATGTAGTCACTTCAGCTCTTTCTAAAAAGTCTGTCTTTTAAAAGACCGTGGTGGTTGGACTGAAGTGAACAGTAGGTGCACTAGTTTCACCACATTGCAATGTGAGGCTTCTGCTTTGGGGAAGAATGAACCTTCTTAGCTGTCATATTACTTGCACTATTTTAAAAGTGACTTATGCTCTTAGAGGAAATGTGGAAGGATGACTTTGCTTTTAGAGCATATGAATTGTAAAAAAACCTCTACACTTGGGGTTTGTACAATCACCAGTGTTAAGTGAAACTCGGTGCTTACAGTTGCAATGAAGATGGTATCCAGACCTTGTGTGTTCAAACTAATAGGTCAAACATCCGAATTCTATATATAAAACATAAAATGCTGGCAATCATTAAACTGACAGTGCATAATCAGACTTCAGGTATGAAAACATTGAACAGTCAAGCTAATGCTTATTTAACATTGGAAGTTATCAGACAGGTTAAACTACCTGATTTGGTTTTCATTGTCCAGAGACTGAACTTGTCCTGTCTAAAAGCCAAGACGCAATACCTTTTTGATGAATTTTTATCATCTCCTGAATGAAAGTCCTGTTTGCTTCACAACTGGCTTTTTATCTCGAAAATAAATTGTTTTCTCTGGTATTCACAGGTGGTTGAAGATGGATATGAATTCTTTGCTAAACGGCAGTTAGTCACCCTATTCTCAGCTCCAAATTATTGTGGAGAGTTTGACAATGCAGGGGGCATGATGAGTGTGGATGAAACTCTGATGTGTTCCTTTCAGGTATGATCTATTTGTACATTAAGTATTATTTCAGATGTTGGGCTTCATGGACTGAATTACTCTGGTTGTTGTGCCTATGGTTAATCTAGGGTAATATACTTGAGTTACAGCAAGGACTTCACAGCAGGCTGGTGTTTGTGGAAAATTAGAACTGCAAACCAGTTGTTCTCCAGGGATCTCTGGGGGATTTGCTGTTTTCCAAACTCCTGCATATTATTTCCTCTATATTCAGATGCTCATTTCAGAGTTTTATTGGGTGGTACCTCTTAGTCATATGTAGTGATTGGAGTATCTAATTATGCAGAATAGTGCACCATTGGGACCCTTTTAGTGTGGTTACTCTGACCATATTTTAATCCCTGCTTCTCCTTGGACATGTTTTCAGCCCCTTTCCCCTTCTCACACCAGTTAGTAAGAGAACTAGAAGGATTTAGAAATAGTAGTATTTTTGTATCTAGGCTTAAGAAATTTGTAGGCTAGTGATGTGATTTTTCTACCACCATCATCCCTCCTGTTCCTGTTGAATGAGATTTCATGTTGGCTTACAGGTTTGCAATGTTCTTAGTTGTCCCTGACTCAAGAACTTCTTTATTTTCTCTAAGATATTGAAACCATCTGAAAAGAAAGCCAAGTACCAGTATGGTGGACTGAATTCTGGGCGTCCAGTCACTCCACCTCGCACAGCTAATCCACCGAAGAAGAGGTGAAGAAAGGAATAATGTAGAAACACCATCAGATCTGTCAAGGACAAAACTCCATATTACAGTATATAATAAGTGTGCACTGTAAAACCATCCAGCCATTTGACACCCTTTATGATGTCACACGTTTAACTTAAAGAGACGGGTAAAGGATCTTTATTAATTTTTTCTAGTAGAAGGATGTGCGACACTGTATTGTAACAAGTATAGCTCCAAGTTCTAATATCCAGCATAGAGTAAAAAAAAAAAAAATTAGGAAAAAACTATTGCAACTACATATTCACATTTACCACAGTTTTTAAAGTTGACCAACATCCCAGTTAAAACTTGATGTTATAGTTAAGCCAGGTGAGAGCATGATGTTCCATTTGTGTAATGTGGTCTTATTGTTGCTTGATTGCTTTTACTTTGGTTATTTTCTAGATAGAACGATGCGAATATGATATCTAGTCTTATTTCCAGGCTCTCTCTTTGAAATTGAAATAAGGAAGGGGCTTTTTAGAACAGTCATTGATCTCTTATCCTCCCCCTAGGCCACCCAAATGTATGCCCCATTAAAATGCAAAGTTTATAGTAGGGTAATGATTAAAAAGCAAACAAAGTCCAAAACGCCCACACTAGACAGCTTGAGGGCCAACTAAATTGAGACAGAAAAACCTGTCTTGACTTTTTAACTTAAACTGCCACACAATGAATTTGTGCACTACACTATTTTAAATTATTGACATTGCACCGTGCTATGGCACTTCATTTAACTTAGGACAAAAATGGTATTGCCGATTAGTTGGTAACTTGATTATGTGGTACCTTGGCTTTAGTTTTATTAGCATGAAACACCTTTGGCATGCTTAGCTTCCAGGTGACTCCCTACCTGCATCAAAATTCATCTTACATAGTTCCACAGAACATGAAGATCCTTATTTGCTAAGCCTTTGAAAGATGACATTCTTTTTCATAAGAGGGTGTGTTTAAATGGATGTGAATCCATGGACAGTAGGCTAGCTGAAAAATGGTGAGCTGAAACTGCTACAGGAATGTCCAGCATGATTATAAGGCTTATGTCACTAAAGATTATATCCTTTGGATTTTCATGGTCAAATTTCATATACTATTGTGTAGATTTCTGCTTTGTAGTGTACTATAGTAGCAATAATTTCTGTACATGATCAAGAGTTATGCAGTATTTCTTTTCAGTTCTCTCCTCTCTTAAAAGAGTTAACATTGGCAAATGGCAAGATACAAAACTTACAGTAGGATAAACGAAAGGCGCAGAATTGTGATGCTTTAGGATGCAATAATTATTGGATATAGCTACAAAAGCTTTTATTGAATATTGTCAAATTTGTAAGATTCTTTGGGGGAAGGCTTCAGATTTATACCATTCTAAATGTGCATCATTAGATGTAAAACTCTTAACTTCAGTATTGTCTTTGAAAATGTTAAATTGAGGATTATGGTAACTTACGTTTTATGAACTGGCACATTATATAATGCAAGAGATATATTGATTTCTGACAGAGTGAGCAAGTTCTTTAAAATGGATTTAAGTCTCTTTTCTAATTCCATTTTGTTTTAAATGCATATTTTAAATGTAGTTTTTTCATTTAGTAAAAGTTGTCTAATTCATTTGAATGAAGTCTGACTGGTTATTTTAACATACTGTACTGTTACTCCAGAAATGTGAAGTTTGTTGCTTTAAAAAACAAAACAACTTAGAGCATATATATATTACTGATTTATATTGGATTGGTCTGTGGTTTTGAACAGTGGTTTCATTTACCCCCGCCTTGAAAAAAGCACCAGAGTTTCAGTACATAGAATAAAATGTAGACAGATTTCTTCTGATACTGCTCAAAGACACTTGTTTCTTACAAGTCAGTGATGAGAGCTGTGTGAGAGTAACTTCAATTTGTGACAAGATAATTGACAAAAATCTCTCCTGTAAGCCCTGACAGGGTTGTTTTCTTGCTGTAAGTCATTGCTTACTTGAGATTTAGATTTACAAGTTTTGAAAATGCTGGGGTTTACCAAGTACCAGCCTCTGTTATAAGAAGCATCATGTTACCAAACATCTGGATTAACACTTCTCCATTTTTTCCTTAGTTTCTGGAACAATGTCTTCTGTATCATGAAATGTCCAGGTGTAAAGCTGTATGTTATGTGAGTACCTAACATGCTTGCTTGTATTACAGATGCTATGTCAAAAGGTAAATAAAGTCTTCAGGCCTTCTTACGTGTCCTAAAGAAATAGGAAATTCTTAGCTTGTTTTATAGCAGTAGAAAGACAGATCTGGTGGTGGTATTCTGAAGAATTGCTATTTTTATATGGCAGCAATCACTTGCAGAGGTTTTGAGCACTGTTTTGACTTCCGGGGAGTTGGGACATCTGCTGACATCTCTAATCATCCTATATTGTGGAAAAAATATGTGCTTTAATAACTGTGCACCTACAGATATGATTGATACTCCATACTAGAGCAAGTCAGGAGCATCAGCCTCGTAACAGAACTTGCCCTACCACTTCAGCTAATGTTTACAATATTAATACATATATTGAAGATTTTTTTTTTACTATTTTCTGTTCTGGAAGAGACAGAAAAGAGTATAATTAGATTCAGGTTCTCAGACAAAATTAATTCTTCCATGGAAATAATCAGTGGTCTAATTGCTGACAAGTTTTTTCCATGTAAACATTTTGTCCATACAAGCCTAAAATGCTGCTAAATGGCACGGTGTTCCTACCCCTTTTATCAGAGTGTAATATCTATTCCTGATTTCACAGTCGTGTACAACATGGCACATAACCCCTAGTTCCTTTTTGACTGACAGGCATTTTGTGATTCCCAAGCACTGTAGAATAATACATGATTTAAAATTAAGCTGCAAGGAGTGCTGCTTTGGTCTGTTTTGTGTTGATTGGTGTAAGATTCCTGTTTCACATCACTTTGGCTGGGGTTTTTTAGTATGCTTTATAGTAGTTAGTGTTTTTTCTATGCGTGGAATATTTGTAATTGTTTGCTGCTTTAAAGGAGGAAAAAATGTTTCATATAGTTGTTATTGCGTTGATCTAATTACCTGAACAGAAATAGTGTTCAAGGTTAGTGGTTTGTACCAATCTGATCTCTTTCCTGAAGTTGCACTGAAGACACTGGAACAGATTGTACACTAGTGGGTTGTATTCAATTTGTTAGGTCTGGACACATAAGAACTATTTGCAGCCACTGAAGTCTGAGTTGGTCTTTTTGCTTCTAACTTAGTGTGATTAACTGCAAGTGTATTGCTGCTAGGTGTCACCAAGCTGTTAATGAAGACAGTTTGCATTTTTACTGTATTCTCTGTTGAGGGAGGGGCTAATAGGTACATATGACATGGCTTGTAGTATCCCTCTGTACTGCATTGCTGTGTACTTAACTGCCTGGGTAACTCTGATGGAAATTGGATAGATCTGCAGAAGGAATTTGCTTTTACTGTTAACAGTCTACATCCTTGTTTTAAGGTTGTTTGGAGATAGAGATCCTCTCTGCTGTGTTTCTGCCAATAGAAGTAAGAGTTGATGAGCAGCAAGGCATCCTTTATATAAAGAAGTGTTCCTGTCTGTGGCTTACATTTTGCTGAGTCCATAAGGATATTGGCATCATACCATGGAATCTGTCAGATTAAATCACTGGAGCTGTATTGGGTTTCATTTGTGGGTGACACGTTTTTTTGCTCTGTAGTAATGGAGATACAAAAGACAAAACGGCTGTAGAATGTGGTTGAACTGAAGATGACCTGGGAGTAACTGTTTTGGATAGCTGGAAATTTCAGAATGTGTAGATGACAAATGCAAATATGCCATGCTTGGCCTTTGGTGTAAAGCTCAAGCGTTAACAGAAGAGGGTACCTGCATTGTAGAGCCTTATGTAGATAATAATTGCAAAAGCCTAGCCTTTAACCAGGTGTTGAACTTCCTCCTGGTAAACTGTCAATGCTGTATCATTGGCTGCTGTTTCTGGAATTTTCCTTGCTGTCAGGTTTGTTGAGACGAAGACACTGTATAGAAACCTGAGAGGTAACATTATAGCTTTGCAAGAACAGAAGTGAAGTGAAACTGTCAATATTGTATTGGTTTTGAACTTACTTGAGTTGTAACTTGATTCAAGGTTAGCATCAGTCTGCTTTGTAATGTACATGAGGGTAATTATCAATGTTTGGCTTCAAATGAACAAGTGAAAAAAACAACAAGAGAATGTGTCATCATGCTGGAGCAGAGATGACTACAACACAGTCAAATGGCTCTGTGTCAGAGTCCATGTGGGCTAGTAATACACTTTAAAGTGCAGTGTGGCTTTTTTCATACAGAACAGAGTTGCGAATGAAGTTCCTGCACGTAGTCATATTTGTAAATAAAAAGGAACTCGATAAATCAATACCAGGCTTGGGATATTTAGGCACAGCCCTGCATACTTTTTCCTCTGCTGTTACGTGTTTGTTCCTTCTAAGTAGCAGTGTTCAAGCTCCCTCAGTGCAGCTGTATACTTCTTTTTTTCTCCTGAATCGTACATTGATGTTGTTTCCTTTCTTCCAAAGGTCAGTCAAGGTTCTGGTGATAGTATCTAACCAGGTGGGTGCATGCAGCTCATGGGCTTATAACCAAGCATTCTTCTCACTGTGTGTGTCAGATAATTAAAGATGAAGGAACCTCAAGCCATGTTGGACTGAACTCTGGGAAACCATGTGACAGTCAATGTTAGGACAGTACATAAGTTACCAAGATAAAACACACATTTGGGTAATTTGGGTACTTTCTGTTGCAGTGGGTCTGCCAGGTTCTTTTCTTCCATGAATTTCTCGAACTGGTAATGCCTGAGCATCTTCCTTGCAGATCCCCTGAGTTGTTGCAAAACCAGCAAAGCTATCTGGTTACTTGTGCGTAGTTAAAATAAATAATAATGATCTCAACATGTTAATTGGTAATAAGGACAAATTTTAATTCCAGTTCTCAGTGCCCTGTTTGAATTCATTAATCTCTGCATCTGTATGTCCCAAGAAATGAGAATTAAAAACCATAATTTGAGAACCATTTGTCACAAGCCCTTGCCAATACCTGGCTACGGGAATTTCCAAGGAAAACCCCTTATTGCTGCCTGAAGGAGTCTGAACGGGTGGAGCTTTACACAGTGTATACTCACTGCCTGTGGCATAGCACAGCCCCTTTCCTGGCTTCTGCTGACTTAGGTAACAGAATCTGCAGCCCAAGCTTCCTGTTTAGCCTGCTTCAGACTCAGAAGAAACCCTGTCAGAAAACAGGTGCTAACTAGATCCAGCTGCTAATAGGTCAGTGAAAGCTGGTTTGTGTGTTCAGGTGCAGACGTAAGCTTTCTGTTAAACATGAGAAGCTCCCAGAAACACACCACTTGAAAACTCCTCTTGAAATATGATAGACGTGCCTAGATGTTAAGTTTCAGTGTTTTAACCCGAGTTACTGTTAAATGGAGGAAGTAAAGCAAATAGGATTACAGCTTTTTCTGCTGTCTTGCAGATAGTTGATACTCAAGAATAGTAAATTATGTTTGCAGAGAGCAAAATAATTATGGTATGACCCCCCGCCCCCCTTGATAGATAGGTCTGCCTGCTTATGTTGCTTTAAAGGCTTGAATCTTCAGGGTGCAAGAGAGAATGTTGTAGATGGATACAGTTAATTAGGGTAAAGGTTTAGCCAGGAAAAAAAAAGGACAAAAACCAAAACATTGTTATCTTGCAGAAAAACTGGTGCATCTCATGACATGTGTGCTCCTCTGCTTCATCAATTAATGTAGTGGACAAAACTTGTATCATATATGTGAAATGCTAGGAAAGGGAACATGTTAGGAGAATTGCATTTTAATAGGCATCTTAACTGCACCTTAATTGTGTCTAATTTCCAGGAGCCTAGGTTAAGAGGAGGAGCTGTAAGACTTGCGGCTGCATTCTGTTGGAGCAGTGATGGAGAATAAACACCTTACTTAATTCTTTCCTAGTCAAGGCTCTTACCTAAAGGTACAACAACAAACAGCCGACATGCCAGTTGCTTTTGCCTTACCTTTACCACCTAGAGCAAGACGACAATTCTTTTCCTTGATCTGTCTTGTTTATACTAATGCTATACAAGGATTTTAACACAGTGATTTAATGAAAAAGACACACCAGTTGACTTAATTTTCTTCAAGTTAGAATTGGTCTAGCATGCAGATGACATCTAGTGGTTGAAGGCCAGTGCATGAAAAACTATTACTGCAGAACTGGCATTTTTTTGCATGTTTATCCTGCACTTCTCTGATGTGGGAGCCTTATCCCTTGATCAGAACTAAAATAGATACATACTATATCACTTCATAACTCAGATCTTGCTGTGTTGAAACTAGGCTTACCTCAGATATACAAACTTATTTCCCTTACATTTAGTAGACTTCATGAGGTCTTTTAAAATTATCTGAGGCTTCGGAAAGGGGGGGGGGTGGGGGAGGAGGGGAAAAAAGATAGCTGGTATAGAAAGGGTTATAATAGTGAAACTTGTTGTGTGTTAATCGAGATGTCCATCTAGCGC
>JANIJG010007768.1:23347-42252 GCA_024611175.1 Megaceryle torquata
GTCCTGGGGACAGAGAAAAAGAGCTGCCATGGAAAGCATAGAAAAGTTAAGCTTTGTCTTTGGTAAAGGTTTCCAGGTTTCTTGGCCACTCTGGAATCGTGTGTTCCCAAGTCTAGCCAAGTACGGTGGGATTCTCTGTATAAATTTCCAGTGATTGGAGAAGTGGTGGAAAGTATGGAAAAAGTTTGTTTAGGTCTGGTATAAATGAATATAACTGCATAGAGGAAAAAAATTGCTTCTGGCTTAGGTGTGGAGAGCTAATTGGGAGATGCTGTCAAAATAGAGCAGGTATTAAATTGAATACTTTATTTACCCAAATATTACATAATTTGTATTGCTTTTAAGTGGTTCTTCCACTTCATATGTTGGCTTGGTATCACAGGCATATACTATTGAAAAAAGATGTGTAGAGTTTAAACCTGATATGAGGGAATCACTGTTTAACCAGGTTCTACTAGCTGTCTGCAATGAGTTGTGCTTGAAAAGAGCTGTATCTACAGAGCTGTATAGTGTGTTAGTTCAGAGCAATTAGGTGTTTTTGAAGTGAATCATAGAATGGTTTGGGTTGGAAGGGACCTTAAAGATAATTTAGTTCCAACCCCCCTACCATGGGTAGGGACACCTCCCACTAGAAAAGATTGTGCAAAGCCACATATAACCTGGATTTGAACACATCCACAACTTACCTGGACAACCTATTCCGGTGTCTCATAATCCTCAGAGTGAAGAATTTCCTAATTCCTAATATGAATCTACCATCTTCTAGTTTGAAGCCATTACCATTTCTCCTCTATCACTAGAAGCCTGTGTAAAAAGTCTCTCTTCAGCCTTTGTGTAGGCCCCGTTCAGCTACTGAAAGGTTGCAGTAAGGTCCCCCTACAGCCTTCTGTTCTCCAGCCTGAACAACCCAAACTTTCTCAGCCTGTCCTTGTAGGAGAGGCATTGTAAAACCCCCTGATTGTCCTCATACACTGTTTTGGATTGCAGAGCCCATGCTGTTGTGTGCAAATTAGGCCTTTTTGATTTAGTTTCATGCAAAAGAAATCTTTTCCTAGTGTATGCCTGTGGTGTCAGTGATCCAAACTGAGTGGGCCATGCGACTGTGAATTCCCCCAGCAAGGATGGGTGACACAGGAGTGCACCAAGATAGAATGGAATCAAAACATCAAGAGCTTATGTGATGTTGAAGAGCTTCCCATGCTGTGTAAAGTCAAACTAGCATCTGTACTTATGACATGTTTTGTCAGGAATCACCCTGAAGTCTGTTACTCTACTATTCCACAATATACCAAACATTTTCCTCAGTATTCATTCTTTCTGTTGCTACAATTTTTAAAAAATTCTCTTTTCTGATCGCTTTTCTACCCAATGGTGGCAATGTCTCTTTGGCTTCCCAGGTGTTTTGATTGGTGGCATCTTAGGCTGCAAGGAAATACTCATTTTCAATGTGTCATGAGTACCTCACTAGTCTCAGACTACCAGACGACCAGCAGTTGGGCAAAGTGTACAGTTCAGAAAGGTGGAAGAAGTCTTGAAGACCAGAGCAATGACCAGATTCTGAGGTGTCATAGCATGAGTCCTTACTACAGTGATACTCGAGAAATCTGTTTGGATGCATTCAGACTCCGGTGCTTGTAGCAACAGCCGTTCAAGCCAGGTGAATGTACTGCTTTCCCATACGTAGTGTTGGGGTGGGGGTGAAGGACAGGCTTGTGAGGCTACAGGTGGAACTAGGGCATGAATATGGAGGGGCAGGGAGCTGCTTGTCTGAGCAGGAGGACTGTTTTAGCCCTTAAAAGCAATTCCGTATGTCTGGGAGGTGTCAGAGAAATCTACCATGAAACAATTTTGCCTTTAAAGTGCTCATTTCCTGCCATGTGAGGTCTGTCCAAGGAACTAAGCAAACTGCCCAGGGATAACATGCTTATGTAACCTTCCTCAACTTCAACAGGCTATTCAGCAGCATCTCCTCCATAAATACTGTAGGGAATGAGCTAATAACACTACACACAACACAGTGAACAGTAGTGATGACAAATTGGTTGAGGAGTCAGTTTACTTGGAAAGAAGGGCAGGTACCTGCTGACACTGTAGCCATGTTTTTTTTCCCCCTTCACATTCCAGGAAGGCTGAAAGGTTTAATAGCTGCCCTTCCTTAGGTCTGGAAGCAGCAGCATGAAGCTTGCCCTAGAGGAGAGGCCTACTACTACTGTGTGGTCACTTCAGGATCATAAGCTTGGATGGCAGGTACAGAGCTGCTGTTTCAGTAGGTGACCTGCAGTCATGGGTTGGTTGTGGGCTCAGTACCCCCAGGGTGGCATGAGGAAAAAAAGGTGTGTTGTCCTGCTTGCTGGCATGATTTTGATTCAAATATATAGCAGTCTAGTGGGAGGCAGACAAGCTTGTGTTACAAGAATTTCAGGTGGCTGGTTACAAGGAGGAGACCATGCTGAAGGTATGCTGTTCCCAACTGTGGTCCAAGTCAAAAGTGAGAAAGGAATAGAAAACAAAGAGCTTGGAGACAGTCATGGTCAGAATTACCTGGACCTTGTAGCACACCTGACAAGTTCTTGAGCAGCCTGAGTGCCAGGCTCAGGAGCAGGAGACTCTGGGAAGGTTGTGGGAAGGCCAGTATCTTCAGGAGATGTAATTTCCCTCCAGACTTCTCACATTATGCTCTTCGGTAGTGAGTCATGGGCCAACTGCAGGAAGAAAGGAAGGCAAAGGTCATCTTGATTATTCTAGCAGCTTTCATACACCTCTAGTCGCCAGATACACTCTCCACTCATAGATAAGCATGAGTTAATGTCGTATGGAAGCAGACTCTACAATATTGAGTGCTTACTAGTAGTCTTCCAGCCTTCCTCAAAATTAGGAAGGCCTGTAAATTAGTACTAGCCCCTTTGGGTAGGCCACATTAAGTCTGGGCTATTAGCCCTTAGTGGGCTGTGTTGAACCCTTAGGAGAAATTTATACTGTCCCACTTACTCCTATCTCTCTATTCCTGAAGTTTTAGGTCCCACTGGCTCCCCCAGCACCTTGTCTCTGCTTATCCACATAGTCATTACAGGCCACTTCTCGGGGAATACAGTTTGGACGATTTTACTGAGACATTTTAGTTCAACTCATGATCTGAGCACTCATTTTGGGGTTTCCACCTCAGATTACCTGGCTACCTGTCTTGAGGTTTTCTAGGGTACAGACTGAGCTGTGTGTAAAGCTGAAAGGGTACAATAAGCCTGAAAAGGGTGCTTCAGCAAAGACTAGGCTCAGAATAAATGGATACCTTCAGTCTTGTACTGAATTATTGGCTCAAACATCTGCATGGGATGAGTAGCATATATTTTATAACCAAAACAGATTAATTTCTTATAATAGTATCAGGTGGTTGAGAACAAAAAATAGCTTATGCCCTCAGGGCTCTGGGATGTTGACCTGAGGCGGGGAGGAAATGGAGAAGCTCTGAAGTTTGTGGACAGCTTGTGCAGACACAATTGAACATACTCGGGCACCTCTGGAAAACTGGCAAGAGCTTGTCTGTCCCATTCTTACACTTGTCAGACGTGAATTTGTTCCCATACAGTGCTGCATATTCTTGTTTTAAGCTGATACTAGAGAAATTTTAATGGCACTAAATATTTTGCACTTGAAACTGCTGTTTCTTCCCTGTGGGGAAATAAATAAATAAATTAGTACTAGATACAGAAGTTTGTGTCCAAGTTACCAAAACGGCCCAGAGGTGGCATCAGTGTACCACATAGAAGCATTTGAGCCTTAAAGTGACACTTAAAAGATTCAGGTTCACTGTGGACATTGTTTCAGGGCTTGCTTCATCACCCCATCTGTACAAGTAGGATTCGTTCACTAGGAGACCTGCAGTGTTTTTATGTAACTTACCTAAATCAAGAACTAATCATTTACAAGCAGTTATGGTCAGATTTTTTTTAGGGTGATTGCATGTAGTAATTTTTGTATGCAATTACTCAAACTGTATTTGTATGGTTACCAACTTATCTGTGTAGAGTCTTTTTATGGGTTGTTGATCTCTCCAGTCATTAGTTCTAGTGTCCTAGTCTTCAAACTAAAGAAAACTTTGGCGGTTGAAGTTCATAATGTTAATGCTTTAAGAACAAGAAATATTTGTTCTATCCTGCAACTATAATGGATTCCTAGCCCGCTTTCATGTTAAAATAGTCTGTAATCCACAAGATTCCAAGCAATAAATCTGCCTGTCAATCTTTTAAGGTAGATGATGGTAGAAAGCAAAAATCAAAGGACTCTCTGACAATAGAGTCCATGTGAGGGCTGAAGTGAAATTGTGAGAGTTCCTGACTCAGGCTTGTACTCAGGGTTAGACTCTTACTTAGAGACAGTAATTGTGGCCTGCGTACAATACTGGCAGCACTGGTTACCATTTCTGAATAATGGCGGCTTTTTTTTTTTTTGCCTGGAACTCTTCCAAAACTTTGTTTCTCCTTTAGTCTTTGTTTTATCCTGATTGCTTTTTATTTCTTCTTTCATTTTAACCTTTTCAAAGAATTAGCAATAAGAAGAGAAAAAAAAACCAACATTTTCTCCACCCATATCAGGGACACACTTTGTTCTTGTGTTTTTGCTGACCTACAAATAACACTTCCAAGCAGTAGCTGAAGAAAACCCTGCAATCCCTCCTTCCCAATGGTGGTGTCATGTTGACAGTAGCACTGACCTACTGCAGGGTTAATGTACAGTATTCTAATTGCTCTAGATTGTTGGCTGTTTGTCTTCCTGCATTGATTGCTGCTAGATGCTGAACTCTTCTGTTTGTACTTGAAACTGATTTCTGCTGTTCTTAGAATCAGTTCAGCAGAGGAAGAAGCAGTGCCATTGTGAGACGAGAAAAATCCTGATCCTTGCTCAGCTTTATTACTAGCACATATCAGAGGATGACCTGTGCTATGCTGGGATGATTGTTTGGTATGCTGCTGTGATCTTGCGTGTGGCTTTGATAGAAGATTTCTACAAAGAGGGGTGAAAGCAGCTGTCTGCATTCTTCCTGCTGGAGCTACTTGTTAGGGTCCTGTGGCTGCTTGTAACTGTGGAAGATTCCATGTCAATATGTTGTCCATGAGGTATGAGTTGGACTTCTGAAACTTCAAGAGATGTTTCTCACTCTTGTTGTCAACAAACATTGACTGTAATTCTCTAAAACCCAGTTTTACATTTGTTTCGCATATATTCCTCTTTTCTTAGAAAAGCAGGATGTCGACTTGAATTTGCATGGTATTAGCCTGTGATATTAAGACATTGTACAAGATAGCCCACCTGGCCCTGTACAGCTCATGAGAGAAACAAGAGCTTCCAAGTGGAGAGCATAGGAATGATAAACTGCTTCTTTGAAACAGGCATCTGAGCCTACTGCTAGCTTTTGCTGGAAACCACTCAAAATTCTGCTCCAAAATAACATTTGAAAGTTCTATTGACAAATTTCCTTGTAGGAAAAGCAAAGGTGGTGTGCTGCTGTTAATGCTTACCTCTTGTTTCAGTAAGGCTGATTTTTTTTTGAGAGAATTGTCTCCATATGACTTGAACCAGCTTTAGTATTTCCTTTCTGGGAGTATTAAGTATTGTAGGCTTAGTGGGAAATAAATTGCTTGTGTAGTTCCTTCTTACTTGCTTATGGTGGTCTTTTTATGTATCCACTTTATCCAGCCTGAAAACCTTTATTTCTATGTAGTTGTATTACCTCCGCTCTGTGTTTATTAGCTTGTGGCTTCTGCTGACATCCCTTCTTACAGGTAGGTGTTCATATGTGTGTATGTATACATCTTCAAATTTATCTTCTGATACCTTTGGAGTGGAAAATTGGGATGGCCACTTTGACAGTTGGTCACCCCTGAATCCCACTAGACACCTAAGCTTGTTAAAAACAAATTTAATAGAAGCACTTTAATTGCAGTAGAAATAAAGGTAACTTACCCTGCTGAGGTGTTTACATATTCTGTGCTGCTTTAGCAAGTGTTTTACTGGTATCCAGGCTACCTATTCTAAAGCTGTTCATCTGGGGGTGGTTATTCTGTTTTATAAACAGTAAAACTCAGTGTGAACAACCCCAAGAACAAATACATCTTTGAAATGTGTGATGCTGCTGGCCAAAAGAGTAGATGCAGAGTGGCCTTTCACATGAAAGAGTTAATGCCTCCATACAAAGATTTACACCTGTACTCACTTAAATTTGAGCTGCAGTAATTTAGGAAAATGAGGTATAGAAGTTTCTGTTGCTGCCTAAAAGGAATTCTTCCTGAGTTCTTCAGTCCACAGGAAACATATTGATAGAGCTTTTGTTAGATCTTTCTCCATTCTCCAGCAGGAAAGGCATAATAACCTGGCGAAATGCTAATCTTTTCTATTAACAGTTATTATTTCACAAGAATTTGCTGTCCTTCAGAAATAGACACTTGTATAAGAACATCTGGAAACAGAAAAAACATGTCTGTTTTCAGTGGAAGGTTATCTGTATATCAAACACTCTTTTCTTCCTCCTAGAGCAATTTTCTTAAGATCTATGGGGCTTCTGCAGGGAGAACAGAATTTGATGTACAAGCCTAAATGCCTAAATAGTTCAGTCTGAGATATTGCCACCTCATGCTGCTGTTGTAACAGTTCTCACTCTATTTATGATGTGGGCTAATGCAAGATTAGAACATTAGCTGCAGTCATGCACCATCTGTTGTTGCCTCTTGGACATACAAGCATGTTCCTGCATATCCCATGTACAATAGGTACAGAATTTGAACTATTTGTTGATGAAGCATCAGTATATTGATTTTTTTTTTCAAGTAAGTGAGATTTTGCACTGGCAGAGCTCCCTGTATCACATGCTACTTTAAATCAAACTATTACTGTTACAGCAGGTATTTCAGAGAAAAAAAATTGTAATTTGTCAGGCGTATTAAATATTCACTGATTTCAAATTCATAACACTTCCATGTAGTTACAGAATATAGCTGTATCCACAACCAATGTATTTCTGTAGTTACTGACTTTCTGAAATGCTATTTCACTAGTAAGAATAAATGTTGTTCCATAAAAAGCAAGGAGCTTATTTCCATCCCTGTAATTACTTTTTTAAGCAGATATAACATACATGTCCAGCTAATTTCAGAAGCTTCAGGCACAGCAGTCTTGCAGTTACGAGGAATCAGTCTTACTTCCATGAAAAGGAATGGCAGTAAAGCTAAGTTGTGAACTCTTCTTGATCCCTAACGTGCAGCAAGTGTACTGTTGAAGGGACGTGTAAAGCCTTGAAAAAGTAGGTAAATAGAAATGAATGCTGCACGAAGTGCCCTGGGCACTTGAAAAATGCTTGTTTTCAATGTTAACCATTTCCACTGTGAAGCTTTCAGTACTGTAATGGTTGTATTCCAAAGTAGGCCAGCCTAGTGAGTCAGCTTTCTGGCCAGAATCCTGCATGTATCAGTAACAAGTAGTATCCAAAAAAAAAAAAAACAGGAGGGCAAAGTTTCCTTCTTGCACTGTACAAAAGCCATCTATTTTGGGACTGAAGGTTTATCTACTACTGCATAGAATCAACCTTTTATTGAACGTAAAAGTCTAATTGAAGCTTGTCTGATGATTGTCTGCATACTGTCTTTTGTTGGATCTCAACTAAAAGCCTGTCAGGTCATGTGTTAACTGAAGCATGACAAACAACTGTGTTTCTCGTGGATGATGGCAAAAAAAGGAACAATTTTAAGGGCTACAGTTGCTACTTTGGACCAAAACTAAAAGATACGATCTGCATTTCCTTTCTTTTGGCTTGTGCTTTATCATCAGGATTTCCAAAAGCAGCTGGAACTTCTGCTAAAGAGAAACAGGGTCTGTCTGGCTTCAGCTGAGATGTGTGTTGCACTGCCTGTGCCAGCTGAGCCCTCTTTCCCAGAGGAAGAGTTCCACCCTGTGGGAGGACATGCAGTGGTAGTGCCTCCTGTCCTCCTTCTGGCTTTGCCAGAGCAAAACTCAACTCTCTGTAGGCATCCAGGAGATGATGTCCAGAACCTTTTCACTCTTTCATTGCCCTGGCCACAGCGTCTTCCTTTCTGAGCTGCTTCTCTGCCATAGGTACTGTTGCATACCCCAGGGTTGCAGATACCTCTTTGCTTTGTCATCTTTCTGTCTAGATTTTCACTAATGCAAACGAATAATAGGTCAAGCATAACCTTACTATTAAAAAGATCAGGGTCCACCTGCATCTATTCACCTCCTATTGACTTCTGTGAGAAGGCATAACCAAGAGATGAACTAACACTACATAACCACAAAATAAGAAACTAACCTTACTAGTTGGTTCCTGTAATAGAGATCCCTAGTACAGAAGTCACTTCAGATGAAGCACTCATCTTGGCCTGTGTCTGTTGTCTTTGATATTTTGTCAAGTATTCGCAAAAGAATGTCTGTAGCAAGATGTAGGAGGTCCAAATAATAGAAATCCTTTGCCTTCTCATTCTTTGTGTAACTTCTTATGCATTGCAAGGTCTTTCTTCTACGGTGTGGAAAGGGTGCATACAGATGTTGTTTGTAAACACCTTTTTCACTTGGGTGAGAGTGTGTCATGGTTTGTGTTGAAGTTTATATAGTACAGCAACTGTATGATAATGCTTGGCACCATTCTCTTGTCTTTCTTTAGTGTACTCGCATAGGCTTGTCTGAATCCTGCAAGATTAATAAATATATCCAGAAGGAAGGTGCATAATGTGAGCAACCTGTTTAGTCATAAATTGCCCTTAAGTTGCAACTTCAAGGAAGCCCTTGCCAACAGCTCCTCTCATTGTAGTCATCCTGTTCTGCATCTAATGGCTGTGCAAGAGGAATTCTAGGAAAGTTGTCCCAGAACCTAATGCTATATTTTTATGGAGAAAAAAAGGTGATCTGGAAACCCCATCAACCTGAAATTTCCTCTGGGTTTATTTCAAACTGGTACTAAGGAAGAGAGAGAACTGCCTTACAAGAGAGCAGCCAGCTGCCTTCTGAGATGAAAGGGTCTCCTTTGAAGGGAAAGTGGCATCGGACAAATGACATGCAATAGACTCTACCTAGTAGAGCTGAGCTAGTGGAAGTAGGAATTGCGCTTGGAGATTGTGTATACAGTGTTTTCTCACTCAAGCATGCAACTGGCTACTTCCTTGTGAGACAGTTCTCTGAGGAAGAGGAAGAAGCCTTAAGATAAACCTGATTACCTTCAAGTTGTTGAGCTGTCCTAAGGAGACACTTTCTCATGCTGAAGATGAAAGAAGTTGATGCTGTTTCTTTCCTCCCTATGATGCTTCCAGCAGAGAGCTGATAGGCTTCATCTGCCTTTCGTTCAACATGATTTTGGGACTTCATAATTGTTGGTGAAGCAGCATTGTAGCCATTTCTACATATGGACTCTGCTTTCACAGAGTCTGCAGATGGTAGTAGCTATCAGTTAAGATGAACTTGTTTAATCAATCAGACTAGCTTATGGGAGGAAGAGGACAGGCTTGGGGAATCAACCTCTGAAATAATTTGCATGCTAAGAGTAGTAGTATATAATTTAAGACTTGAAAAGCTTTGCTGTATATGTGTTCTAGTGGGGAAAATAGATGTTGCAAAAGAGGAGGCTTTGCGCAAATGTGAGAATTCCCAAGAAATGAAAGTAAAACCAGAAGCATTCTATCATTTCATATGGTACTACTGTCCTGCAACTTGAGTACTGCTTTTAAAGCTGGTAGGTCTTGCTCATGTCAGGGTTCAGTTTGGTATTGCATTATATTTCCGTAGTTTTGCAAGTAATGTAGAACAGTAGTAGAAGCTAGCCTTTCAGATCACTTTTTTTTTTGTTCTTCAGGTACACCAGATATATAAGGTAGAAGGAAGTTGTTACATAGATTTAGAAGTCCTTAATCCTTCTAAACACTGATTTGGTGGAGCACCTATGTATGTACTTAAAGTTAAGCACAGAAGTAATTCCCTTTCAATCAATAGGACTACTTGCATATTGAAATTTATGGAAGTGTTCAAGCACTTATCCAGATCAGGATCATAAACAGGGACTTTTTGACATGGCAGCAAAGTACATTAATGCCAAGTCTAATCTTTCCTTAACTGCTTCATGCCTTTATCCCATTAGTGCATGCTTTCTCCAGGCAGTAAGATGAGCCTTTCTTGAGAAGTTTCCTGGTCCCTTAGGGATTAGTAAAGAAGTGTTTTGTCACACATTCTTCCTATCTCTTCTTATTAAAAAAAAAAAAAAACCAAACCAAAACCACCATACATATAATAACTGGCTTTTTCCAGTGATCTTTGACCTCAGCAAAATTATATGGTTGCACTTGGAAGCAGAATGTGGCTTTTGACCTACTATTTCCTCCCCCAAGTTTTGCCATTTAAGATCATGTATATGCTATGACAGAGGGATAGTAGGGTCTTCCATCTTGTGTACCACTAGTTAAGAATCAACATCAAGCAGGAATTGGATATTCTCCAAAGCTTATGATGCCTGTGTCCTATAGATGAGTGTTCACAGCCCTGTCTGATGTATTCTATACTTTATTGATCTCACTAACATTTGTGCAGTTGGCTGTAGGCTCTGTTTTGCACTTTGTTTACAGGATTTCCTGTAAGTTACTCATTAGTAAGTTACTTATTTCTCATTAGTCTTTTGCATGAAAATTGAATACAGCCTTAAAACACACACACACACACACACACACAACCCACAAAACCACAAAAAAAAAAAAAAAACCACCAAAAAACCCTGTATGCCTCAGGCCATTTGAGAGCTGCAGTTGTGTTCTTTCTTTGAAGTAGCTCATACAAGAAATTTGATCCAAAGTTCAGGGAGGGAGGTAGAAAGGCAAAGAATCTTGTTAGACTTGTATGAGGGTGCAGATAAGTGCAGGTGGGGATTTATCCATGGCACAGTACCTTGCCCATGCAGTGTCCATGTGTTGCAGCCTTGACCATAAAATTCTACTCCCTCTTAAACATAGGAGGAGCTATAGGAAAAAATTAGGTAGCTGCTTGAAGAGGTATTGAAAAAACTTTAAGAATGAAGTTACAAGCAAAAGTAAATGCTGGTGTCCCAAACTGTTCACGGAAGATGATTTTAAATCTACTAGAGTGATTTGAATTCCTCTTCCTTTTAATGGGAAGTACTCATCCAAATGCAATTGAGAATCTCAGCCTGCATTTATATTTATGTGTAGCCTCTATATGTGTGACTTCCATAGGCAATTTTTCACACATGCACGTTGCCAAGCTAAAATTGCCATGTAGCAAACTAGCTACATCTTGTTTACTGTCCCTAAATACATCTAATTTCCTATAGGCAGTGATTTTGTATGCGTGAACAGTAGAGGCAAGAGAACACAATATATCTTAGCCAGCTTCAGTAAATTTAGTCTTGTTGGTGTTTGTGTAGTAAAGGGAAAGATCACAGAAGAAAATGAATGGAAGAAAATGTTATTCAAGTTATGCTATATATGCCTGTAGTTGTGTAAAAGTCTACACAAGTTACAAAGCTTTAAAAGAACACAAACTCCTCGGAAAAGAGCTGAAAGGAATTGTCTATGTAGAGACCAACTTGTAAATATACATCAGTATTAGATAGTGACCAGCATCCATCCTTATCTATAGCCTAAGTGATATTGCTGTCTTATTTTAAGATGTTGAAATAGACTTTTTTTAAAAACTTTTTAATGTGTATAAACTACTTAGTAGGATGTTTTGTCTGGACAACCGAACTGCTATACTGCTAGAATAGTTTGGTACATTTCTGATGCTGCAGTGACTGCGCTGCAGAAGAGGATCCAGGCAGCTTCATGGGGACATTTTTTTTTAGAGAGACTTACCAATAACTGGGTACATTCTGGGTCAACATTTAATAAGTCCTCAAGTAGAAGAAAAAAGATGGTACAGTCAAGGCTGTGATGGTCTATCTGTTGGAACTGCAAACTACAGTCATATAATAATCCAAAATGCATAGTCTCATAAGCAAAAATACAAGAAGCAATCAGCCTATGGTCCATTTTCTGTGTATGTACAAGAAGTGAGTATCCACTTCAGGAACGAGAAGCATCAAGGAATTGAAGCCCAGCGTTTCTAGCTGTCTTGTTCCACTTACCACAGTTTTAATATGGTCTGAATGTAATGCCTGGCCTGCACGCGAGGCTGCCTTGCTTGGTACTTCCTTCTCTGAAGTCTTACAAACATGTTACAGCAGAGGGCAGTAGGAACCTACCTCTGCCTGAAGTTGTTTTGTATCACAAGCATGCAAGTAAGTTTTCTCCCCACTTCTCTTCCCTGTCATAGTGATATTCAAGGGCCAGATAAAGGAGAGGAGCTGCCACAACTTGTCACTGTACTTGTCACAGTGAATGCAAGGTCTATGTTCGTAGATCCATTTCTAGTCAGTAAAGTGATTCTCTGGATTTGATGTTGGCTGCAAAGAATCCAGGCCCAAGCTGATGTCAGAAACTGAGCAATTTTTATCGCAGTTCAGAATAACAGTTGGTAGAAGGGAAAGGATGTGACCAACTATACAGCTCATCCTTAAGCATGTTTTCCTGCTAGCTGCTGAAATACGTTATTCTTCTCCTAGAAGGCTCTTTCTTAATTCCTCAGTACAGTATCTAGAGTCCAAACCCTAAATGTTTTTAAAATGCATGCATTTCAGGAAGGAAAAAGCCAGTGCTGTGAAGTGGCTTCAGCTGGGAAACTTTCAGATCCATATATCATGACAATGTCAACGGTGCCAGGATTACTTCCCCCTCTGCGCATGTCATCTCTTTAGTTTTCACTCACCCTCAGCATCTTCTGCCAGTGCTTGGGAGCCACTGCAGTTCACTTGTGTTTTGTTGCCATTACCTCCTGACGGTTGAAGTTAGTGTTCCAGTACTGCAAGCCACATCAGCAGGTCTGGGGTTTCCCTCCCATCCTTTTCCTATTTCCTGAAGGGGCACGTGCTCGTACACCCTCTTGTCTGGCTCAGGGGATTTGTGTCTCAGCAGCAAGCACGGTCATCTCTGAGCGTAGTGCCAGTTCACAGCTGAGATCAGCAGAGGCTTTGAACTTGCTCTTTCCTTTAACTGGAAGTAGCCTGAGTCTGATCAGCTTCCAGACAACATTGCAGAGCTCAGTTTTCCCCCGCCCCCAGCTTCTCCAGGCATGTGAGAGTGTACATGTGTGGGAAGGAGGGAGTTGTCATTGTGAAAAATTGTTCAGGAGAGTGGGGGATTTACTCATTTCCTAGTTTACTGGTGAGGATCTGCCTTTTGTATTGCTACACCTAGGATGTATTTTTAATGTTTCTCTGGTAATGATAGCATATGTATAGATGGACGTACTGAAAGACAGATAAAACAGACTATTATGAATTGCACAGGCTGTGCATAGGGATACGAAGAATGGGGCTGGCTCTCGCCTGCACTCACATTTTTAAACTGACACATTACTAGATACTCACAAGGGGGTTTTTTTGTCTTTTTTTTTTTTTTTCCTACCTTTGTTTGCCTATACACTTGTAAAGGATAGGTTGAAATCAGGACTCACACAGTAGAGCAAATCACAAAGGGGGCTACTTTAGAGGCCAGACCAATCCCATCTGTAAAGGACAAAAGCTGCTCACTGCATGGTTACTCAGAGCTATTCAAGGATGGAAAATGCAAGAAACAATAGAGGTGAGCTGCAATTTCCAAAGATCCCCTATATTTGTTCTGGTGCTCTTTCCCTATTACCCAGATTAAGTCCACGCTGGGTGAAGTACAATTTTGGGCAAACAACTGTTGTAGAATAAGCAGCAGGTGAGGAGTTGGGGAAAGGAGTTTAAATTGAAGTCTTTTGCTTCGGTAATGTCTGCACCTTGTCACATTGTAGCACTGTCAGAACTCTAGTGTTGAATTATTGCAGCTCTATATTCAGATGACCTCTTTGTGCCACAGGGAGTCATGGAATACTCTGCTTCTCAGAGTTGTGCCCAGGATGCTCTGATACAGGAAATGTCCACTAGGTACTGGGTGGAGAGCACACACCTCTCCAGACTTATGCTTTCAAAGCTAAATATCCTTGCAAAATACCTTTCAGAAACTGTTTTCACTATACATAGCTATAAAGACTGGTTTTACAAAACTATGTTTAAAAAAAAGGGAAAAAAAAAGGAAAAAAAAACCAACCAACCAAAAAACCCACTCAAAACTGATCAGGCAAAAAATCACTGAGATGATTGTAACGTAAGAAGTTAATTCATGATTGTTCCTCTAAAATATAATCATGTGGACAGATAAATGTGTACTGAAAATATATTTTAAATCTAAATTTCAATATTTATACCTGAAGGGACAGCAAAGGGTGTAAAACAACCCATACAGTTTGCAGAAATGCTTAAACAGTCATTGTGTGGTATATTATCACAGTCTAACCATGAAATGCAAAGAATGTGGTTTGAAATGAACCTCTGTTCTCAGCCCAGCCTCTTGGGCAGATGGGTGTCAGAAAGCTGTTTTCTTCTGTGGGCATTGGAAGACTGAATGATTCGTCATGTAAAACGTACCAGGACTACAAAGATAAAACGCGTAGCTGATTAAAGGGACCTTTTGCATTTAAACTTGAACTTGCCATTTTTGTCAATGTAGGCTTTTGGTGTGAATACTTGTACTGGCTCTGTTCATGTCTTTTTAGGGGAGACCAGAATCATTGAAGCGCTGGTGGAAAAGCAAAACCACATTATTCTTATCTAATTCAGAGCCCTGCATATGCTGTGTGGTACCAGTAAGGTACCTCCTCTCCTATCAGGTCATGCTTCAGTGGTACCTTGTGTATGTTTAATTATGTGCTGCTTATTAACAGAAAGTGGTGAAAATAATCAGTTGTACAGGAGCAAATTACTAAAGCAAAACAGCTGAAAATTTTCAAGGAAACTGGTTTGGTGTTGGAAACTGCTGATTAAGTAAAATGGAAGCATTTCATATAGACACATTCTGTTTAAAATTTCAAGGAAAGCTTTTGAACCTTTTTTTTTTAATTTGAGAGGCCAAACCCATCTCATTCCAATTATAATTTTAGATGTTGCATACAGTGTCAGTCACTGTAAGCACTTTGAAAGGCAATTTCAGTATTTCATTTTGCCATTTCTTGTATTTTTAATTATAAAGCAAACTTGAACATTTTGATGTCTTCTAGTGGAGGATGAAAAGTCTAATTTCAAGTCAGTAGAGCCTGAAGTTGGTCAGTATCTTATGCAGATGTGAGCTCAGTACCCTACAAAGTCAGGTGGAGGAGTTAGATTGCAGGAGTTAAGAGAAAACAGAGAAACAAATCTTCACATTGAAGTTGCACATCCTGTCTATTTTAACCTTGGTCAGGCTTTAATGGATGTCTGCTTTAATGTGCCTGCCGAAAGCCAAATCTGAACCAGAGGGCTGTTAGAAGTGCTAAAATTCCTAGTGGAGGGTCTTGGAAGTCCATCCTCATTGGACTACCCCAGATTATGGAAGTTTTGAGCTCTGAACTGTCACTGATACAGAAATTTAAGGAAAGATTCAAAGAAGGCTCAACAAACACAGGATTGATCCAAACATGGGCAAAAGAACTTGACAACAGTAGAGCACCCAGGTGCTGAGAACCAGATAATATCATGGTGTTACCTTTGCTATATGTGCTTATAATACAGTAACCCAGAGGAAATAATCCCATCATTACAAAACAAGAGAAGTGGTACATTACCTGATACGTCTTCTTGTTTCTAGTGTCTAAGATCCACAGCCAGTGCTCTTCAGAGTGGTAGGTGATGAAATAAGAAGGGAAAAGGAGGAGTGGTTACCTGGTTCGTCCTATTGGACACAAATTGAGAGGAATTTGGGCTGTGTCATTGTTTGGGGACTAATTGTTCAGAAGTAAACTGTGTGTCCTGGTTCATTCTCTGGTTTGATCCAGCCAGGGGGCTGAAATGTCCCCTACAGAGATCGGACTGTAATGTTACTAGTTGGATTTGTGATGGCATGATTGTGGCGGTGCCCATAAGGAAAAGCACTGAGGCAATTATTTGTCCCACGGATCAGATGAATATCCTTAATGAGAAGCTTCTAGCACATGATTAAGAAAGAAGAAAGTAACAGTACAATTGCTTCTTTATATTCAACAGATGTTTCCCCAAATTAGTAGTAAATTCTTAAGACCTATACTATAAGCTAATATTCCCTGGAGTAACACCTTCTGCTATCTCAGAACAGTTGTCATAGAATCATAAATGTCTTGAGTTGGAAGGGACCTTAAAGATCATCCAGTTCCAGCCCCCCTGCCAGTGGCAGGTACACCTCCCACTAGGCCAGGTTGTTCAGAGCCTCATTCAGACTGGCCTTGAACACTTCCAGGGATGAGGTTGATGAAGTTGTGGACAACTTCTCTGGGCAACCTGTTCCAGTGCCTCACTCATAGTTATGATTATTACTATTACACAAAGGTTCTTTGTTTCAGGATGTGCATTATATAAAGCAAGAGGGGCCATTTGATGGTGAGAGTTTCAACATAAATGGAAAGATAGATGAAGGGAAGCATTGCAGTGTGTTTGAGTCATGTATTATCTCACTGGCCTTTGCTTAACAGGTCTTACTCTGAAATACGGCTTTCACTTCGCCTCGCTTTCAAATTCTTTAAAAATCCTTTTAGAAGAAATTGGCCAGAGGTTAATAGTAGCTTTACTTTGAAATCTGCTTATGCTTTACATAAGATAAAAGCCTGCCTGTCTGTGTTAGATGTCTGATTAGTTTTGTGCCACCTTGTATGAGCATAACAAGTAAGACAGTGTTAAACAACAGAAGGTCAACTGAATTCCAGTTAATCCATTTCTTCCAACTTACAGAAAGTGGGGGGAAAGAAGAAAGCAGCACATAATAGAATGACACTCAAATGTTCAACTTCTCATGTAATTTCACAGAGATTAAAGAGAGGTAAGTTTAGCCTGTTCATTTCTACTTTGGGATCAAGTACAATTCTTTCCTATTCCAAAGGAGAGAGTTCACCTGATTGGGTGAACTCCTGTGGCCAGCTGGTGGATCTTCTAGCAGCTGCAATCTTCTAGCAGCTTCAGCTCTTCAAGTGAGTGCAGCCAGCCATGATGGTCTGTATAGACAATTTTTGGGTGTTGGTTTTTCCCCTCCCACAGCCCCTCTTTCAAGAGCTAGGAAAACTTCCATGGATTTGAGACCTACACTGTAGCTGAAACTGAGTCAGCCCAGGTTTTGACAGAGTGCTGTTCTGCTGGCCACGCCTGCATGCTGCTCTGGTGCTTCTGCTGCTGAGTTAAAACATTCTACTCCTCTGAGATCAAATGGGATGTCAAGAAAACATGGCCATAGAGGTTTTGGTAACATGACTACCTCTTTCAGAGCTAGCCCAGGACCCTTGGCATAGCATCACATCATGTATGTATGTGTTTGCAGCCCAAAATATATTAGCTTGCATAGCTGCCAAACTGCATGACAGAATCATATATAGCTATCTCCCTCCTTTCACTTCTAGTTCACTTGTGTTATTCTCGCTTTTCACATTTGTTTCTGGTCTTAGAGCAGTATCTGCAGCTTTGTTTCCTGCAGAGAAAATGCTAGTTTGAATTCTTCTCACTCAAAGATCTAAAGCGTCACTGAATCACGGGCTTTCTACCCTGAATTCAATAGACTTCAGGTGAGGTCTTAAATCTGCTTCTGTTGTGCTTTCTTTCTACTTTAAACCACACTTATATTACTTCCCTTGTAATATTTCTTGGCCCTTGGTAGCACTTGAGAAAAGTTCCAGTTTATTACTGTACATGACTGTCATTAATGTGCCAATGACTCTGTCTTCCATATTGCTGAGGATGCTGAGAAAGATGCCTGGAGACATCCCTGTCCTTTCAGATTTCAAATTCATATTTTTTCTTACTCTGTAGTGTTTAGGGAGATCTTAATTTGCATGACCTGGCTCATATCTGAGATTATTTGAATGAATTTTGAGAGGAAGCTATGTGTAAATTATATTCTATAATCTAACTCTATATCTGATGCTTCCTTTGCGTTTGCTAGTGCTATACTGAAATTAATCAAAGATTTGTGCTTTAGGGACCCAGGAAGTTGATTATTCTTATTTCTCCTATCCTCTGTATGCCCATAGATTTTTTTTCTTTTTTTTTTGCCTCTCAGAATTTGTTCTTTCTTATTTTATTGGCAATAGTTGCTGTCTTTACTGCCACAGAGCAGAGCTCAGCAATTTTTCAGGGATGCTTTGCTATATTGTGTTTTCTGTCCCAAGATGGAAAGCAAATGTGTTGGCAGAAATTTAGCAGAACCCAAGAGATTCTTCCACATGAAGAAAAAAGATGCAGCCAGACAGTTTAGCAAAAGCAGTGGTCTAGCTTTGGCTGAGTTCAGTGCTCAGTGGGCAGCAGGAACCACTGCCTTTTCATCGAGGTTTCCATAGGTGCTATAGTTCCCTGTTCCCTGCACATGATTCAGCATTGTCCATATGAGGTGTTTGGTATCCAAGTGCAGTGGCATGGCCATGGCTGGCAGCCAAACTCCCACCAGCTGCTCACTCACTCCCCCCTTCAACCAGAAGAGGTGAGAAAATAGGAAGGTCAGGAATGAGAAAGCTTATGTATTGAGATGAAGACAGGGAGATCACTTCCAGTTACCATCATGGGCAAAACAGTCTAGACTTGAGAAAAATTAACTTAATATATCACAAATTACTCTGCATTTAATTACCAATTTGGTTATTGGAAAGCAAAAAGACAAACACTAACATAGTTAGAGCAAATAGTTTTCCTTCTCCCTTTCCCAGGCTCAACTTTCCTTCCTTCACTCCCAATTCCTTTTTTCACCACTTTTATCACCACAGGTTATGTAAGATTAGCCTTCAGTGAGGCAAGAGGCAGC
>JANIJG010007768.1:42352-90373 GCA_024611175.1 Megaceryle torquata
CAAACACTAACATAGTTAGAGCAAATAGTTTTCCTTCTCCCTTTCCCAGGCTCAACTTTCCTTCCTTCACTCCCAATACTGTACCTAGCTCAACTTTCCTTCCTCCACTCCCAATTCCTTTTTTCACCACTTTTATCACCACAGGTTATGTAAGATTAGCCTTCAGTGAGGCAAGAGGCAGCAGGCTTATGGTCTGTACCAAGTAGTTCCACTCTGCTGCTCCCTTCTTGTCATGCTCTTCCACTCTGATGCAGGTCTTCCTCAGACTGCAGTGAGTATTATTTTCCCAAATCATCAACTAATATAGGATTCAGTACTCCCAATACCCTGGTCTGGCCAGGTCAGGCTGGGTCAGGTCTCCTTGAAGTGGTGGCACCTGCACCCCATGTTGGGTGTCACACAGAGCAGTAGAGTCAGGAGGAGACTTGAGGATGCCCAGTGACCGGGAAACCTGCACTGGCCCTTGTCTCAATGTCCATGATTGTGTGTGAAGGTGCTCAGCACTTTCCAGGATTAGGCTATCAATAATAAACCATTTTAAATATCTCAAAAGCAGTGCTGTGATGACAAGCCAAGTAATTAATTGCATTACTTTTAATAGACCCTTCAAATAGTGCCAAGTCAGTGACATCTGCTGCAGTGTGGAAATACCCTCGGGGAAGGACATTTTTAATACAGTGATACCTCAAAAGGCAGGCCATAGATAGATAAGCTGAAAATGGCCATGCAGAGGATAAAAATGTTTTAACAGACTGTTAAGCTCCTCTGCTTACTGCTCAGCCAAAAAAATGACCATTCACCCATTTACTTGTAGATAATTTAATTAGGACCTATTTTTAAAAACAGAAAACCTGTCTGCCTAAGATGCAGTCTGCACTTCTTGGAGAGCACCTAATTTCTGTTTGGTATCAGTATTACTATTGCTCATTGTAGCATAGTTATCTTTCATACCCAATGGTGAATCAAATCCAGGGGAGGCTTCATCCTCAGCTGATGCAAACAGGCTTGCCCCAGAGCAATTAAGAGCACTGATTAACAGCAGCAGAGTACTCAGAGCTGGAGTTTTCATACAAACACATTCACTTGCTGCTGTTTCCCTTGGGGAAAAATACAAAAGGTGTTATTAAAACAGGGTTTGTTTATTGACCTTCTCAAATTTCTGTGTTCATAAAATAATCTTGGTCATTATCAAGGCAACTTTAGCTAAGATCTACTGAGTTCCTTGAAAAAAAAATGTGTGCAGAATTGATGCACCAAAGCTGGACAAACAGAACACCAGGGAATCAATTTCAGAGGATATGATCTCATAATCTCACTAACTATTCATCTCTGGAGATGGATAGATTTTGGCTGGCAGCTGCAATTCCGGAGATAAGTACATCCATATATTTGAAAGAAATGGAACCCTGTTTAAAAAGGCATTTACTGTTATGTTTTCATGCTTGTGTCAAGTCTTTGGGTTTGGATTCAAGGCCAGGTTTGTTCTTGTTTTGGTGCTTGTACCTGGCCCACTCATATTCAGTGGAGTTAATGTGGAAATAAAGTGACTTAACTATATGATCCTGCTCCAGTGACTCTCAGGAGAACTGGCAGAAATGCAGCTTTCTCGGGTGTCTCTTCAAGCCTTTGTGACTCTCTCTGCACCAAGAGCTACATGCTGCAGTGGCAGTGCTGAGCTGGTGGAGTTGGCTTTTTGTCTCTAAGTCATGGACTTGCACATCTAGGTTTTTTTCTGGAGGCAGTCTGCAGCCCCTTGCACGTAGCAAAGGTGAATCACTGGTTCTACAGAGCTTTAGAAATGGAGAGAAGGAGAGGGACAGTGTGCCATGCCAGGTGGATTTTTCTTATTGTTTAAAAATGTCACCACATAGAAAATAGCAGAAAAGTTGCCTAAAAGCAGTGTGGAAGCCAGGTAGGGTTGTTCAGTGGGTCTTTGTTATCTCTGTGGCATGGAAATAGAGAGCTGGTAACAGTGCTTCAGTGAATGGAAACCTCCAAGGTAATTTCCAAGATTTGCTGATAGTTTACATGGAAATTGGGCAAATAATTTTGCAAGAGAGTACTTCCCAGTTAATTCCTCTTCTCTGTATGCTGTTTCCCCAGTAAATGACTGTTTTATTGCCAAAATTCACTTATTTGGCTGCATTGTTTGTACAATCTTCTTTACACATTATGTGCCTAAATTTCAGATCTTTCCAAAGGACTCATGATTTCCCCTGACATTAGCTGAATCTGCTGGAGTCCAATATCTGAAAGAGGTTTGCTATGTTCCTTTAAAGCAGCAAGTGAAGAAAACATCCTTTCAGTGCTTAAATCTAGAAGCAAAGCTAGGTCACATCAGCTCTGATGCAGTTAAGCATTTAGGTGGGTGAATAGGCAATGTCAGTACTTTGATTCCTAGGGGCTGATCTCATGTTTGAAGTTAAACATGTCTATCCGCCTTGCTGACGTGCAGCCAATGTTCCAGAAGCTCAGGTGAAACAAGCACTTGGCCAAACCACCCCATGTGCAGATCTACGTTCTGCATCCTGTCATATGGTGAGCTGGACCCTTCAGAGGAATAAACTCTCAACCTTAATTCTGTTTTATTTACCCAGGATGGATGGAAATGGCACACTCACATGAGAAGGGAAATCAGCTTGCTAGGAGATGCAGGACATCCATAGGGATTAGGACTGAAGATCTATCTAAATGAGGGCTCTGGTAATGAAGCAAGGCCCTTGTAAAAGGGCCCAAAAGCCTTAGGCTGGGCTTGTAGGTAGAAGTTTTGGAAAAATACACCGGGGAATAATGTGAAGCTGGGAGGTGCAGAGCCTGATGCTTTAGAAATGATGGCTCCTGAGGTCTGCTCTGGGTGGGGGTTGCACAATGCTGTACTCAAAGAAGCTGATGCTGGTTTTCTTGACAGGAAGGAGGAAGAGTGATGAAGGAAGGACAATTGATGTTTGAAACCCAGGATTTTTTGTCTTGCTTGGACTTCTGTTCTGGAAGATGTAGATCAATATTAAGTCACCTTATCTGGGTCGTGACCCTGTGATGAGAGAATCTGATGGGATGAATGAGCCTATGGCTATACTGAATAATCCCACACTTCAGGAAAAGCTGTCTCTGTTCAGTGTAGTAGTAGTGGGCTATGTTTTATTAAGTACTGTAGATGAAGTTAAATTGCTCTGTACTTGCTGCCATGTGAGCAATCCCATCATGTTACATATCCAAAGTTACAATAAGCTAACTGAGAACAGAAATACTTTTATGATGTGGTGAGGAAAAGGCATTTTAGAAAAGGTGAACCACCATGAAATGTTGATCCTCTGCTGCGATGTTTTGCACATTACAAATCACAACTGGATTTTCAAAACTGGGGAAAAGAAGAACAGCACCAGAAGAACACGTGCAAGGGCTGTGCTAGACACTGTGTTCTCATCTCACAGTTGCACCATGAATGAGAAATGTTGCCTGAGATTTCAGGATGAAATTCAATAGGTATTAAAAAAAAAAAAAAAAAGATGATGTCAAACCTCCTTTTCCATAAGCTTTCACCTGATAACAAACTTCATCCTGTGGGCCTAGTAATTCTTGCATGTTGTAGCTGAAACACTGCATTTGTCCTTAGAGCTGACTGATGGGTGAAAAACAAAGGCGAGCCACCACTTGTGAGAAGACTGTTGGTGCATCTCAGAGGTTAGCAAGGATTAGACCTTATGACAGCAAACACTGTGGAGAGTAGACTGGTTAGAGGACTGTCTTCTCCTTTGCTTTCTGACTGACTGCTCAACAGGTTAACTGAATATGCTTAAAGTTTTTTGGTGCTGGTCACTGATTTGTTGAATCCAACAAGTACATTTCCATCATGGTTTTCAGAAGACTGGAGGATACAGGGGTCTTGTGTGAGCTGCAGGCATGATTTCAATGAATGTTTCTATTTATTCTCCCTTTGGCAACTGTGGGCCAATGGCTTGTTCTGTGAAATACACCCAAGTATTAAAATTTTTCCTGAAAAATAATCACCTAGTATAAAGTAGATTTTAGTAAAACTGCACAAGTTGCTTTTTGTAAATAGTTTATTGTAGTGCCTGTTGGAATCCATAAAAATATTTCAGCTGACTTTGGTGACTACTGATGAGATGAAGTAGGATGTTTAATGGAAAACCTGGAGGAATGTGGTGATGATGCTATATTAAGACTGTGAACAAAAGCAATTACTCTCACTAGCATCAGGAAATGGGGAGAAAGATTTTTTTCTTTTTTTTTTTTTTCCCCCTTCACTTTCTTACAGAGAAAGAATATAAAGGTTAGGAAGAAAGGCCCTAGAGCAAAGAGAAATATGAGAATGAGTCAGAGCTTTCAGCAGGACCTGACTCTGGCTGAGGTTTTCATCTTTGTGCACAAAATGGTTCTAGGATACAGAACAACCAGTGAAATCAGGACTTATATGCAAAGTAACTAAGTGGGTGAATTCAGTATGTATGATGGCTTAATTTTTCGAACTGCAGAATAAAATGTGACAAACTTCCAAAGAAGCACAGTCATCCTTGTTTCAGTACTAAGTGCTCTGTGGGAGTTGCAGCACTGATTAAGTTATAGACTGTGGATTTCAAGGGCCTTTTCTCAAGTATGACAGTGAGAGTTGTTGATAATGAGGTTAAACTTCATGTGGAGACCAGGTGATACAAGGAAGCTGAACTACAATGGGGCTTTCTGCACTGTGCTCTGTGTCCTGCTCAAAGGTCAGCTGGAACAGGCAGACCTAGGAGAAAAGCAGCAAGTGAAAGGCAGTTTTTCCTTGTTCTGATACAGAGCAGGAAAGCAAACTTTGCCCTCTTTACTTCAGGTTTTCCATAGGCTCACAGCTTTGGCAAGGAAGGTACATAGAAATCTGTTGGGGTTTACTGATAACATGAAAAGTTTTATTGACAGTTTTTGCTGATGTGGACTCTGTGTGCAGTGAGCTCCACATCTTTCCAGTGCTACAGTGAAGTCAGGAAGCTCTGTACAGGTGTGGAAGTGTCCTATGCAGAGATCTCTGTCATTGTAGTGGTTTAGACACTGCATAACATAAGGATTATTTGCTGCACCACAAGCAGTTGTGCGTTTGAACATGTTTCAACAATATGACAAAGACTTGAAAAAAATTTGTTGCCATTTTTAATTGAAGAGCTAATTGTTAAGAAGAGAAGAATGGGACTACTGCTTTTCTTGTGTTACCTACTTAGTTGGCACAACTCCAAAATCAGCTGATACAGAGATAAATTTGCATTTTTGGAGAAAGCTATAGGTAATCCAAATCATGTACTTGGCTATGCACTCCCACTCCACTCAAATTCCTTTCCGAAGTGATGAACATACAAGGAACTTAAATATACTGTGGAGGAATAAATGCTACAATAATTTAAAAGGGGGAAGAAAACCCACGAATCATGATGAGCTGCTATTTTCCAACTTCTGAGTTTGATTTATACCACTTTTTTTTCTGAAGCTTTTGCGTTGGTTTCCTCTCTTCCATTCCTTTCTCTTCCAGTTAAAGGACAAAATGAGCTCTGTTGAAAAGAGAAGTCTGTGGCTTGAAGTCCTATTCTATGAATTGAAGTGTCTTAATTTCTGCTTAGACTTTTTGCCAACTGTCTCCCAAGTGAATTTCATTCATTAAAAAAATGCAGTTTTATTTCTTCATTTTATCTATATTAAGTTTGGGTAACATTCAATCCCAACTACTATTTAGCCCAATGAAGAAAAGTTTTGTTTTTCACCAACGCCCACAACTTAATCAGTGTTTGTAGATATATCACCCTCTGTTTCCTCTTCAGCTTTGTTTTAGCCCATCCGTATTAGGTGTGGGATTTTGCCAATTCCCTTGTTAAGTTTTTGTTTTCTACCAAGCGTGTAACATAGCAGGATGGATTTGCAAGGCATAGTCTCATGGGAAAAAAAAAAAAGAATTCCCTGCCTTTCTGTTAACCAGTCTGATGTCATTCAGACAGATCTTTAAGTATTTCTTCTAAATTTTCCTTTAGTAACTTCTATAGGCAGTGAAGAATGTCCTAGTTCATACCAGGATCCATTCTGAGAGAGGCAGAAAATTCCAGGTAGGCATGGGGGGCTATCTGCCATCAGTTGGCCAAGGTCACTCTGCTCAAAAATATACAACCTCACGCCAATACTCAAATATTGTTTCAGTCTCTTCCTAATTGTCTCGTCCAGAAGCTACTTCCCAATGGCACAAGGTCAAAAAGTGGAATGCAGTTTGTAGCCAAGACCCAAACTGAGAGAAACCAAAGGGTCTCCTGTGCAGGAAATGTAAAATGCTGCATGTTTCCTTCCCTAAATATAAATAATTATCTCTGTGACCCCAGTTGCATGATCCCTGGTAAGTGATATAAATAGTATTTTTCAACCGAAGAGCTGAGAGGCTGACTTTCTGGGAATTTAGGTAGGCAGGCCTCTAAGACTGACAGGAAGGACACTTGACAAAAACTGACTTTCAAAATTCACATCAACAGCCTGTTCATCTGCAGAAGATTGTTTTTGTTCTGAAGCAGGTTTTGTAACATATTATTCCAGTAAATGTAGGGCTCTATCACTGATGCTGAGCTGATAATCCTGGAAACCAAAGCTCTCATCTTATAAAAAAAAAAAAATATCATAGGGCAAGCAGCAGAAGTGGATGTTTCCCTACCCTGGCCCCCTCCCGGGAGGGGAGAACATAGCTGCATCCCTATTCCCAGCGGGTGCTTTGCCTGCTGAGCAGCTAGTAATGGAGTATTGACTCACTGCCACTTGAAATATCTCACATACTGATGTTGTCCAAACCCAAAGTGTATTACCTCTGCATTAATTGAAATGTAGCTTTCAGCAGCCGTTATAAACGTGCTTGACTGTAGTGTGAAAGCATTTGTTTCCAGTGGAGATCCTGATAACTAGTGAGATTCAGGAGCGGTGACTGACCTTTGATCATCAGCTTTCATCTTGGCGTGCTGCCTTACTGGGAGGAGGAAGGGAAAGTTCTCTTATAAGAGCCAACTTCATGTCAGTGTCTGCTGTTAACATTTAGTTTGTTTAGCTAAAAACACACAGCTTTGAAGATCCCTTTGTACTGAATTGCCTGGCTCCTTTTCCCACTGGTACTCATAGCTCAGAAGTTATGACTTCATATTTAATATGTATGTGACTTCCATTTCAATGCATATTGCAGCCACTGCCTTTCCAAATTTGCCTGTCTCCTAGCTTTCCCCTCATTTCACCTCAAAAACTGCCTTGGGATTTTCCTCACAGCTGCCAAAGTCAACTTCACCTCTTCCTTGGAACCTCCTTAGCTCCACTATTGAGGGACAAGATCTCTTCTTGGATGCTGCCCAAGGGCTACTCTGCCTGTACTCCCTGCAGGCTGAAAAGGTAAGAGAGCAGCTCTGCAGGCTGCTCCATGTTTTTGTCATTGTTGGACTTGAGGGAACCTGGGCTCTTGTGCCTGCAGTTCCTTTGGGATTTGCTCTCGTTCATCCTCCCCTGGTGCTTTTTCTGATCGTTCTCTATGGCACAGGGTCAACTGACACCTGTTCAAATCTAGGTTTTAGATTGCCGTCTGCTATATGAACTGGTTCCTTCTGTGGCTTTGAAGTAATTTATGCAATCCAAGCTTGACTCCAAGGTTTTCTCTGAAATTGCTCTGATTTACCCTGTTTATACAAAACCCCTTTAGCTCCTGCACTGGTGATGTAGTTCATTATTAGTGGAAACAATAGCAGATAAGTATCTTTGTCTTCCACCACACCCCAAAACAAAACTGAAAACTTACTAAGATCTCGTAAGGCAAACTTGCAAAAAGAAATGCAGAAAGGGAATCACAATATTTAAAAGAAATGTAAATTGAACACACAAAATAAATGCATCCCAGGATGTAAGCTAATTCTGCAATGGCAGCTGCCCACTTTGATGTGGGCTGTGTTTGTTCATGGTGTACTGCACCATTACACTGTAGGCTAAATAACCACAATGAAAGGTCAATGGCGTGTTCAGGAGTGTGCTAATTTCACACTATGCCATTGTTAATAGGCAAGATTTAATGGAAATTGCTCTTGGTATATAGTCTCCTAAACAAATTTTAAATCATTTTGATCTGCGTTGTTAGAGGACCAGTTCATTATTTCTGGCAATTTTCTTGTTGGAAAATTAGTCTCATTGTTAAATATGACAGATGTGTACTGTTATTTCTGTTGGTGTTCTCCTCCTCTTCTTCAGTTTCATGTTTTCTGGTGTTTGACAAGGTCCATACAAGTAGATGTGCAGAAAAGGGGGAAGGAGTACATCTGTGAGTGGGTTGAACTCATTTCTGGTACAAGTTTAGAAATGTAAACGTTTTCCATTTTCGCAATTTTTTTGCTATCACTCTTAGTGGTATATTCTGAATCTGTTTTGTTGTAACAGGTCACAAGTCACTTCGCATTTTGGCTAAGCCATGGATTTTTTTTAAACCTATGTTGCTATTTTCAATCAATTCATCATATACTATTGCTACGTGGTTTTCTACAGAGCACCAACTTTTGCTCTGGTGTGAACTGATACAATTCTATTGGCTTTAGCACTGCTGCTTTTTCTGTATAGTATCATACCTTTGCATTGTACTCAGGAGAAGAGGCTTGTAAGAGCCACCTGCCTGGGAATCTCACTGCCTTTGTGCTCCTCCACATTTTGCAACCTGCCTCGGTTGCGAATATTGCCATTAACAGTCTGCCTGGCTGCACATTAGGAAACATTAGAACAAGCACCTTCACTACATGCCTGTTGTCACTCCTGGAGATTCGAAGTGCCACTGCAACAGCAACCAAGCTGTGCAAGCCAGGAGGGCCTGATTCTCAAAAGGAAAAAAAAAACAAAAAACAACTGAATGAGGACATTCAAGTTCTAGATTTGGAAGCATGTTAAGTAATAGGTCAGTGTGTCTGTCAGAATCTGAATGGCATATTTGTGTATTCATATTTTATTCATGTGTATTCATATTTTATTATGGTGTATTCATATTTTAAAACTGGGCTCACACTAACATCACTCAGTAGCTGACAAGGTTCCTTTACTGAGCTGAAAACCCAGCCATGTGCCACCCTTGCCTAAGTGGAGTTTCTGAGTGGAGGCTGGGGTCTGGCCTGGGTTTTGATGGTTCAAGTTATGGTGAGGCTCTAGCCTGAGAACCTCTTCTTTTTCAGTAGGTAAGTATGTTTTGAAGGTCTGAAGCAAGAGAGCATTTAACAAGCCTCTGCTGGAATGAGCACCAACAGACTAAATTGCAAAGTGCAGTGTAATTGAATCTGATCTCTGACTTTTACAGACTGTAGTAATTGGAAATTGTCTTTCCTTTAAATATATGCCATTCCTAGGATGGTTTCTTGAACCGGTCATCTGATCATTTTTAAAGACATAATAATGTAAAGTAAGAAGTGGTGTACAGTCCCCTTGGTACTGGTGAAGAATGGCAAGGTAGAGACTGTGGGATACTTCCTGCTGTGTCACTGGTATTAAACTAAGTCCTACACAGTAATTAACAGCTTAGCAAATAGGAACTCACTCCTTGAATAGCCACGGCCTGAAGCCCAAATATCAGTGCTCTGTTCCAGATGACCTACAGAAGGGCTGAATGGAAGCCGTCCTGGCTTGCACTTGGCAGCAGGATGCAGCGTGCCACTGCATGCGCCCCTCCAGCCAGCCCTACAGGGCTGCCTCCCAGCAGGTCTGTGCTCTTCACTCCTCTTTAGTCACTGCCTTTGTCTGAACACTGTCCTGACCAGTGGCTAAACAGTTCTGTGTATAATGCAGGGAGTCTAAAAATTTTTTTCATCCACGGAAATACGATGACTTCCCTAATTTTTTGTTCCTATATGTCTAGGAGATCTAAAAGTAAGGTTTGAACTTAAGGAAACAAAGTAAACCAGATGAAGTCTAGACCTGAACACTGTCTTTTGTAATGTTGTAGACTTGCTGTGTATGGCACACATTATTCCTCCTCCTGTGTCCTTTTTCTGTCTTGATAGCTTTTTTTTTTTTTTTTATATGCAGGTATTGACCTAAACATTGTGCAGAAAATCACAAACAGATTTGAAGCCTGGAGTCTTTAGGGAAGAGCCTTATTGAAGAGCCTATTTAGCTTTACCAGGAAGAAGGTTAAAAGTTGATTTGCTTAATATAAAGTACTCTCATGGTAAGACTGTACTGGTCAGCAAAGAACTATTGAATGGCTCAAGATAATGTGTGGAGATGAATGAAATATGTCTCAGCTATCTGCAACCTGAAGCACAGCAAGCTCAAACTAGAATTTTGGCTTGTACTTTGAAAGGATGGTATATTGCCAAGAAAAGACTCCTAAGTAGTGATTGTTCATATTCTCTTCCTTAAGATAATATGGAATAACTTTTCTGAAGACACATTTTAGTTAGATATTTACTTAACTAGATGGATATTTGGTTCTATATGGAGTTACTGAGCTGAAATTAAAAGGGTGGTGATACACTGGAGATTAGACAAGGTGATTGGAACAGTCCATTCTTGCCTTAAACTCTCTGAATCTGTAACAGACCATTTTCTCACCCACATGTGCCACAGAAATGGATACCCAAAACTGGGTCTAGGTCTATGCCAACAGTCATGAATTCTTGAAAATTCAAGATATGATGGAGGGTAGGGTGTGGACCTTTCCCCACATCTACCTACCTTTTCCATGGGGGAAAGAAACACTCTCAGTGCTTTTAAACAATGCTGTAGGTAGAAGCTGGCTATCACCTTTTCCTTGTCCTTAAAACAGCACTTTTGTTGTCATCCTGGCTGATGAGAAGAGGACTTATCACCACTTCTGCTGTTGTGCATAGTAAGTAATACGAGATATCCTGATGGTGCTTTAGAAGGTTGTCATCAGAGGATGACCAGCACCTACTGTTCCAAAGGCTAAGTCCCTTTTGCAGTTTCCAAGTAGTTCAAAGCTGCCATCCACCTGTTCTCTCTGCCAGTCGAGATGATCACGCTCTCAGCTTTCCATTTCATAGTCAGGGAACAGCATGAGAGTTTGGCCTGTGAAGACAGTTATTACCTGCAACTGCATGCTGCTGAGACATGGTTACAAGTTGGGTTTCTGTTTCATGTTTCTTATTTGCTGTAACCATTTGGACTGGCTATGGCATTTTGTTCAATGTTTTCCCTTCATGAAATCCATCTGCTGGTATCTTCTTACCTAAACATATTTTGCATGCAAGTTCCCCAAGATAGCCAATGCTTCCCCAGCTCCCACCTCTTTCAGGAAATGCTGAGCAGTGGTGTTTGGAAGAGTGGGAATGTGTTACTGCAATCGTAGGGAAGGAGTTGGGATGAGGTACATATTGCCCATTGCTTCCATTATTTCAGCTGGAGTTTGGTGTGCAGACCTCTAGCAGTTGAGTGCCTTAAGTGTGGCACCTGAAATTAGAAACCACTTTTAATAAACACTATATAAATAACATTAGTATGAGGGATTAAAGGAAGAGCATTGAAGAAATTGAAGGGCATTGGTTGATGGTTCTCCCTCCTTATGACGGTCCTTCAAACCTGTGACCATATCCCACTGTTTACCCTGCAGTATTACTTACTCTGCTGTGCCAAGGCAGTTGTCTGATTTGGAAGAGGTAACAGTTTCACATATGTACCATATTTTAAGAATGATTGATTGGCTTCCAGGAATCAGTTTTAGTTACACCCAGGTAATTCTGCTAACTAATAAATGTACTGAGCACTAACCTCTGTATGTCTGCTCAGAAATATCTACACACACTATCTGAAGGATTCCTTATGCTTTTAACTTTTTTTTTTTTCCCATGCTAATGTCAGTGCTGGGATCCTCCATTCTCTAGTAAAGGTAGAAGTTGCATTTTTCTTCTTTCTAGGACACAACATGCTGCCTGAACATTTCTACCTCTGAATTCACAGCCAGGCTTTGCCCAGAAGGTGCTGACATAAATTATTTAATTTTGCTTTTTGAAGGTTCCCTCTGGTCATATAAAACAGATTTTATTTGAAAGTGGTTTTTTTAATCAGTTTTTCTATTGGCATTTTAAGCCATAAAGTTGTGCTGAATGCACTTGGATGGAGCATACCCTTCTAAGTAACGTTTGTCTTCAGAACCTTGTACCAGATCTCTTTAACAAATGTTTGATGAACATGGGCTCTGATGCTCCTGTGGTAGTGCAGTGTTGTGGTATTTCTGCAGAAAGGCATACTGCAAGCAGTTTGGACCTAAGAAGTGGTTAGCTATGTGTGGAACATAAGTCAGGGGCTCTGCTGTGAATTCCTCTATGAATCTGTTATGTGATCCTGAGGAAGTCATGTTGCCTGGCCATTCCTGCTTCTTCCCACTGTCTCATCTGCTGACAGTACTCTACTTAACATGTTTCCTATGAAAGGTAGTAAATATAGCATTTCAGAGTCCCAAACTGTAAATTTTCCAACTCATTTTATACTGATACAATTCCTATTGGATTACATAAGACATACAAAGAGCAATTTCATCTTCACCTGTTGGTATCACACATCCTGAACCAGACTTATGAAGGCATGGTGTCCTGCATAAATAAGCCACAGACAAATAATCTCATGAGGGTACTATTTGCTCAGCAGTGTGGTTTTGAAAATTCATCTCACTGTGGTGCAGGCATTGTGTTAAACATGTCTTGTTCAAAACCATTGAGAACATTCAAGTTGACAATTACAAATTCCCTTGAGAATATGAAATGTTGCATTTTACAGGGGAAAAAACCCCACTATAAACAAAACAAACAAACAAAACAACCACACACACACACACCAAAAAACAAACAAACAAACAAAAAAAACCCACAAAAAACCCCACCACAAAACTCCTACATTCAATGCTAATACTACACACTGAAGTATTTCTTAGTCGGCCACTGACCAGTTTTGCTTAGTGAGATAATTTAAAAGTACTGTTTGTTTATGCCTTCCATTTGTCTGCATGGTAGGAGATAATAGCTTAATTTTCATTGACTACACCATAGACCTTGTGCTGCAAAGCACTAATTGTTTGAGTTAGTAAAAGTAAAATTTCTCTCCCCAAATTCCACTGAGTGCAACTTTTAAAATCACATGTTGAATGATTTAAAAAATGAACAGTTTGCTTTTCCTCAAGTTCAATTATAGAAACCATTTAACTGCTTGGACTTCCCCCAAAATCAGTCTTTCCTAATAATATATATTTGTTCAGTGTCTACACACACATATATATGTATGTATACATATATATGTGTGTGTTATATTTGCATAAAGTATTAATGCAAAACCCTGCCTTCATTATGTAATGTGATATGAAATATGGTCACCAGCACACATGTATGGCAGTAGGTTGTGCAGTGGAAGCAAAGCACTGATAGCTGCTTTAGCTTTCCCTGTATATCTGAGGTGGCATGCACTACATAAGTCTGTATCTAGATAATCTATGCAGGCTCTATCACAGAGAGCACAAACAGCTTCATCTACAAAATGTATTGTACAGAGATTTCCATGGGGAAGGAAGCATCTAAATATCTTAGTAGCTCTGCAATCAAATACATGGCAATTCTGAGATTTTTCAAATGGTGCTGTATTTGTTTCCTTTTGAAAATGTAGCTGGATGATGCCTGTGCACGTCTTTCAGACAAACCACTATTCTGTTGATCACTGCTGATCATCCAGACGAGATCCAAAAGCAGAGCTTCCACTTCACTAGGCTCTGCCATGCCACAGCTGGTGATGGACTCCTCTGGCTGTCATATTTTCCAGCTTCTGATCGATGTCATTTCACTAAGCAAAAAGAAATACAGTATTCATAGGGAGGAAGAGCGAAAGCAGGGCTTGTTTCTCAATGATGCTAGCATGCAAGCAGCAATGCACACACCTGGATTTTGGTCCCCACTTTACTTTTCAATGTGTGCTACACATGACCCAGCTTCTAACAAAGGAAATCTCTTTTCAGATATCAGATCCCATATTCAGAAGTTAACATTAAATCCTATTTCTGTGCCAAGCAGCTCTGGTTAGTTGAAGTTATCTAGCTACTCCTACCTGTGGATCCAGTATTATGAAACTAGGTATGGATTTCTTTAATGGTCTCTTTAAATGAAAAATCAATCTTCTGGATCTCCTAGAAAGATTTTGATAGGTCAAATGTAATTTTCCTTGTAGGACCTGGCCATTACACATAAATTACTGTCTGAAAAGTAGTGAAAGCTTTGGGGCTTTATAATGGCCATTAAGTAGCATCTATAAAACTCTCTATTTGTCTCAGGTAAATATCTGAACATGCTGCTGTTATCATTTAGCTGCATTGTTAAGCATTGTTTCAGAAATTTTACTGTTGCATCACCTCAACTCAGCTGCAACTGCAGCTTAAAGAAGTAAAGCAAAGCTTCCTCTATGTTTTCTGCAGCTCATATACTATAAGCATTAGAAGGATAAAATAAATTGGAGGTGCAGGAGGCTGTCAGCAGCAAGTATAGCTGTAAGCCTATTTTCTTTGTGCATTTTAGTAGAGATCTCCTGCTACCCTGAAGCCTGTATGTGGCTCAGTAATAGCCTCCTCTGTGTTGCCTTAGCCACGGCTCATCATTTGCTGCAAATCTAGTACTAAAGGCTGGAGCCTGCTTCATTACACATCGTCTTAACCTTGCTCTGCCCTTCTACCCGACAACAGCCACTTTGTTTCCTTTCACTAACAGTCAAACATCACAAATTCCTTCTCTCTAAAGACATTAAAACAGAACCAACACCACCCCAAGTGGTTTCAGAACTAACTGATTTAGATGCTGGAGTCTGCTGCAAGGCCAAAAATAACTCCCCATTTCTTTCTCCTTCATTGGTGAAAGGAGGAGGGAAAGTGGCCAATGACAGAGACACAAATCCCCCGTAGGCATCAGAGACAAATCTATTTCATGGCAGGAAAAAATAATGCTCTTGAAAAATGTTTCTTTGCTCAGGCCAATAGATACAGAACTGCTGCATGCAATTTTGCTGAACCGATGGTATCACTTGAATGGCTCACGGACTACATAAAATGCATTACATAATTATATTTTTAAACACTGTCCCCAGCTGTGCTGATGCACATAAAAGCTGTGTTTACAATGGACTCTGCACATGTAATTATTTTGTGGCACTAGCTCTGTGCATTTCCTTGATGGATGCTCCATGGTGCATAAAATTGTAGCTTTTATCATAGATTCTTGAATATATTCTTTGGCTGTTTCAGCTTTAAATACTCTGTTGTCCTCGCATGGGTGAACAGGACTGATGCCCGGAAGGGCTAAATTATAGCATCTGAGGGAACACCTTCAAGTCCTCTGGGAGCAGCAGAGAGGGAACATGATGAGTGTTGAAGTTGAGGCACCTGGGTCACAGGAAGCACTGAGCAGCAGAGCTGGCTGCTCCTCCATGAATGGTTTGATGTGCTGCTCCTCAGGATAGAGCAATGGCTCCACTCCTATTTGGCCTGCACATGTTCATCCTGGCCTAAGTAACACTACATCAACCCTGCAGCATGGGGAGGCTAGGCAATGCCCTATGCCTGTGGGGGTGAAGGGACTGGAGGCTGCTGATGTAGACTCAAGAAGAACGTGGCCTGGACTGTCAGGATCAAAAAGTGGCTTTGATTTATCTTCCATTCTGCTTGTATACAGCAAGCAAGCTCCCAGCATTTCACTGGAGTTCTCCCTTGTCTGTTTTCCATCCAGTTGTGGAGTACCCAACATTTCTCATGCTAGCACAGTAGTTGTTGTGGAGGACCCAGTGAAGACGACAGTGGAATATTTATCTTAGATCTGTTCCAGTATTCTTGAGTATTAATATCACTGTGAAAACCTAGATGCTGGAAGAATTGGTACATAATACAATCCAAGAGTTTTGCTGCCGAGCAATAACAGTTGGAAATAAATGAAGATAAAAAGTAGTACAATATCCGGAACAACAGCTTCAAAATGATGGAAAAGCAGCATCATGCGTGCTATTATTTTTTTTTCCCAATTTTTACTGTAGCTGCAAAGAACTATCAGACTTCTATTGTCAATAAGCAAAATGGTTTGGCATTTTACCTCTCATCGCTGCCTAGCCTTAGGAGACTCCACAAAGGAAATGTGGATTTTGTTTTAAGCCAGTATTTCATGACAGATGTTTGGTTGGAAGTTGGGTCTGCTTTCTGGTAATAGATAGCTTGAATTCCTTTGCTATCATTCTGTGCCCTTTTCAGTCCTGTGTTTGGTCATGGCAGCTGGAAGCCTCTGCTTCCCAAAGGACAGTTGCACTATGTAAAGTAGTAATTGATCTATTGCCAACAGTGACCAAATTATTCTACAGCAAATGGCCCAACTATTGGTAAACCAAGTTTTCCACCCTCACATGAATAGTCTTCTCCCATCAATGAAATTGTTCAGCTATGGATGTCCTTAGCATTCCCTGTGTTTGGCATGTGAAGTTTACGTACCAGCTTCTAGGCTGTTGATGCATTTTGCACCAAAGGGTCAGGCGATGGAAGAGCAGTCTTTGAAGTGGAAAAAAATGTGGAACTGTGAAAGTTTATTGTACGTTCATTTGCATAGTCTGCCTTTTAGATAAACTGCATCCCTACAAGTATACTGGTACAGTCCTGGGATAACCTACAGAGAAGCTGAACCACCAGAGAGATGTTTCTTCAGAGAAAGCAAGCAAAGGTACCAGAAGCACTGCAGGGGAAACACTTCTAAAGTAAGCACCCCCTTGTATTGGTTGTATACATGCTCATTCTGGTTTTGGATCACAAGCTTTTTTTATTTTATTAGAGATAATGTGTCTTGTGCATATGATAAAAGGGTATATTTCTCACAGAGTAAGAAACATTTCTTACTTACTATGTGAGTATTATTTTCTAAAAGGGCTTATTTCCTTATACTCCCTTACTCTAGAGAGCCTGCTGAGAGTCTGTCAGCCATCTAGGATGAAATATGTTTTTCAAATATATGATCTTCTCATACAAATCAGCATAATTCCATGTGCTTTGATAGAGCTATGACTCAGGCCAGTGGAGGATCTAACCCCTTGGTATTTTATGTAACATAGATAAACCCCCAAATTTGTGACCAAAGAAATATTTCTAGGTGGAACATGATTGCATCATTACTCTTCCATATTAGTTGCGGTTCCTTGCTGCAACTGCTTCTGTAAGATTTTTGTATTTATCTTTACAGGCCATTGAGATAAGCGTTGCCTGTCTTTTGCAAACTATTAGTGGTGCATACAGATGTAAGAATTCACACTGTAGTACAAAGCTTGCAGTTCGACAAGAACAAAACAGTCCTCTTAAGATTACTGTTTGAATCATGACTTTTGCCTTTTTGTGTCTCTAAGTCACCAGAGGCTTCTGTTTCCAAAAGAGAAGTCAAAGTTCAGTGAAAATGATGTCATGGCTATAGGGGTTGAGGTGTCATCTTTGTTGCAGTCCCTCTTGGAAATGTCCAGTAAAGCCAGATAGAATATGAAACTTCTTTTACAGATTTTTTTGAGCATTATAATTCCATTCTTGCTATATTATTATCTCTGAGCAGTTTTTTTTTTCTTTTTTTTTAATTCCATAAAGCTCTACCAATATATTATCTGAGCACCTAAGTACTCAGATTATGTAAGTTGAACATAATAGGATGTCTGTAAAACTTTGCCACTTACAGCCTTGGAAATTTCTACATTGCTCTTCTATAGTGACTCAGTTGAAGATCTCGCATATGATCTAGGAGAATGTATGGTGAAATGGGATTTCCATCCTTCAAAGAAGTGTAGCATGGTCCTCAGTTGTGACCTCAGATGCAGCCTTGCTCTCCTTCCACATCCCCTGGACTTCTCCAGGCAATCTTTAACTGCTGATCAGCAGATGCTCACTCTAGTTCCTGTCACGCATTTCATTTCTGTCCTTCTAGGAATGTTTACCTTACATTTTTGAAGCAATCTGCTTTTTAATTTGCACAGCAGGAGAATTTGCCTGTTGTACCAGATAGCAACCTCAATATGTACTTTCACAGCCTATTTTTTCCAGAGGATATTTTTGGCCCATAAGTGATGTTTTAAGAATAATTCTATTCTAGTGCTATTTTTGATATGTATAGCTTCACAGTGCATTATTAGCCATATGGCCAAACACAGTACATGCAGTTACATGGCAAGGTTTACTGCCCAGTAGGAATGAGACGCATGTATTTTGAAGAGGTATTAAGAAAAAAAATGTATTGAACTTCAAAGATACAAGCTTAGGCCCTTTATTTCTTCTCTTGTTTCTCCCTTGGTTTTGAATGAGATTCAGCATCATCTCCCTTGGAATCTCACTGCAATAATGTGGGCTCAGAGCAGCTGTTTTTACTTTGCCTTGCTGATGACAGTCAGAAGATAAAATGCAGAGGAATAAATTCTGCCTGGTTGCTACAGGTTGCATTACACAACCATTTGTAGGTCTCTGAGATGTGTTGCTGATAGCTAGATTTTATCCTGGTAGGAGTAAGAGCTCATGAAACAGGATGGCTCAAGGAATGACCAGTAAAAGCTGTATGATGAAACTTCTGTCTAAGCTATGTCAACTGTGATCAAAAATTACCATCAAGGGTGTTATTTAACAGGTGAGTGGGTGAGTGCGCAGGTGCCCCGAGTCCAGCTTGTTGTAGAAATGCATCTTCAAAGTGAAATACACTAACTCAGTTTGTATCAATTAATGTAATTGGGGGAAACCATAAATGGTGATGTGGCACGGTGGTGAACTATGCTCTTACCCCTCAAGTGGCTTCTCTGATTTAGAGCTGGGCCATTTAATGAGGCAGACGATATTGCCAACACTTTGTGTTTTTCTCTTTTGTAGATAAATCATTCCAGTCAGATGTACACACAGCTGTGTTTTGTGTGTTCACATAGAAAAGCAGACTCCCGTTCTCTCAGGAACAGTCCCAGCTGAGTAGCTGGGACATTATCAATAAAGGCAGTGTAATATTTAGGTGGGCCTCCTATGCAAATGTCATGGGGAGTCCCCCTGAGTGACTCTTATTTATGACTCTACCAAAGCATCCATTCTCAACTCCTTGGATTTGCAGTGCTTTATGGATATCTTTGCTTTTCTTCTGACACCAATAGCTCCCGTACAATCCCAAATCACTAATTACACACTTAAGTCAATGTGGAGGTTTCACCGAGAGTATTGACTTAGTAGTGCTCAGCAAAATTACCTACTGCCTTCTTATGCCAATGATGATGCTGCTTTCTGTAAAAAAACATCCAATTTCCCTGTTTCTGCCATAAAGCATTATTTCCCCTGAAGAATAACAAATTCCACCTTCTGAGCAGGGTTGCAAATGAGGCAGGATGTTCTCAAGGTGCAGGGGACAGAAGGGGGACATTTCCCTGTTTTGCTCTGGGCAGTCAGGAAACAAGGTAGGAATCAGGGAAGACAGAGCTTTAGCCCTGGCTCCAAGAACATTTTTCCATGTGGCCTTTTGTGAGCTCTTTCATGTTTCCACCTCATTTTGCCCAAACCTAAAATGGAGTTCAAAATCATCACTTCTTTAACACCTCCCCCATACACACACAGTTGTGAGAAGGTTTAATGTTTATCTCAGAGGCTTTGAACGGCATCATACAACCAGGAATGTACACAGGCATTCAGACCCCAGAATGAGCTTTATAAAATTATCAGTAAAGAAAATGGCATTTGTACTAATCATAAACTTGGGATTGGAAGAGAATACATGGTTAACAAACCTGCAAAACAAGCTTTGTTTCCTTGGCTTGAGCTGCTTTACAGTTCTGTTTGTGTACATGGAAGTGATGTTCAGTCTTTTTAAATGAGTCACAAGACTGGAAGAACAAAAATATTTGATGGTAACATATAGCAGCAAAACAATTACTCTTTTCATTCTGACAAGCATGATAACCAGAATAGCAAGTTAGAGCTAGAGGTCTAGGCTGGTACTTTCTATCCATGGATCAAGGGATTTTAGATCTGCTTGAAAGACAGTGAAACAGAACTGAAATATCATAACAATAAAAAGACAATACTAGATCAAACAATAAATCAAGCATGCCCATTAGGATATAACTATTTACACTTTTGAAGGCTCTCCCGGTCACTGAGTCCATGCAGTATTTTCACAGCACAGCTTTGTCTAGCAGCTTTCTGTACCTTTATCGAGAGGAGACTCCTTTCCACCCTGCTTGCTGCATTGCACCACTGATTTAGTGAAGACATCATCCTCATAAGGATGTTCTTCTAACTCACCTCTGAAATCCACTTGCTTTTCTCCTCTGACAATTAGGTTTAAATGTGCTGCAGCAAAGTACTCATCTTTAGCAGTCGTATGGCTTTTTAAGTGATAAACTGCATTAGAAAATTCCTTATTAGATAATCTATCAAATGAGGTCATACATAATTTTAGCAGTCTCATCTTGATTTATAGCATGATCGCAACAAATTACGCACACACAAACCAGCATGCTGGCTGTCAAAGTCAGGTATTTTTTCTCTGCTAAAAAAGCTATTTCCAGGCCAGCCCGATGGCCTACTGGTAGCACTCTTCATGACCACAGCTTGCCCAGTTTGCGTGACAGCCCTCAAGCTCACCCCTCACCTCTTATTAGGACTGACGAGAGCTCGAGGCAGTAGTCTCAGTCCTTGCTTTGTGCCTCCTAACAATAATCCTTAATGGTGTTTATTCTTACAGGTTTTCCATGCTCCCCTTAAGTAGGGGCATAGGTTTGTTAAAAGGGTAAGCTTATGTATGGGGAAACTGGGTCTGCAGATCTGCTTGCTCCCTGTCTCCTTTCTGTGTTGCCCATGGAATAAAAACCTAGTTGGAGTAAATCATCAGGCAGCATGGTACAGGACTATAACAGAGTCTGCTTCCTGTTCCAGGCCACTCAGTCCCGTAGAGGTTTGGTCACCTGCACCCATGGGCACTGGAAGAGGCAGTGCTCCATCTCCTATGGTCAACTGCATTGGGAAGCAGCCATCCCACCTGCCTCACTACAAGCAGAAGTGATGAAATTCAGGGAAAATGGGAGGGAGCTTCAGGAGCAAACACTGTTTCTGAACTGCACTTCACTACCACTGTTGCACCTCTGCTTACCCCACCTGGCATCTAGCCCCCCATGCTTCAAGTACCTTGTTCCCTGGATCCAGAAGGGACACTATTCCTACCCCCCAGCTTCAAATTTCTCTTGCAAACGTTTCATCTGTGGAGATTTATCTGTAACTACCATTGGGGGGAGCTGCAATAAATTATGTAGGCTTGCCTTTCTCTTCACCTGTTCTCACCTCACATGGGTATTTCTAGGGTTTGAGCTGTGCAGTGGTGAGAGTACGTCATCTGCATGTCTCTGAATAAGTTATGTCACTCTCACTGGACTTACAGCCAAACCCTGCGCACAAAGGACAAAGCGAGGCAGAATAAGATGTGATTCTTGGCATTCCAGGTATCTTCCCCTAAACTGTAAAATAAAAACTAAATTAAAATCTAAATAGACATTTCCCCAACAGATATAAGATTGTAGAGGCCTAACTTTCACTGCACAAAAACTTCTTGAAATGTTTATTAATACAAAGTTCTCTTCAGTGTCTTTGAAAGAATATTCCTGGAGTGAGAGACTGGAAGAAATCAAAGTCATTTATCAGAATGAGTAAGCAAAGGGCATTCTTTCAGTGGATGGCACTGCAGTTTTGAAATCCTACAGTAATTTCACTTAATCCTACTGAATGAGGTTTTCAGGAGCATATATGTATGTGTATGCATTTCTGTCACAAGTAAAATTTATTGTATCCTCGGTTAGCAAGCTGTGTGTGGCAGACAGCAGCAGGGCTTGGGGAAATAAATTCATGACCTAGACTAAGAGTAGAGTATAGGACTTGCCTCTGGAGCCCATCAGCCAAAACAGCACAGCCCCCCCCCCCATCTCCTCACCATGTTGGTACCAGCACCTCTCTGGGGGTCCCTCTTCTCTCCCTTTCTGCTGCCAGGGGTGGCTGAAGATGAAGCAGAGAGGATGACGAGAAGGGGTTTGTTTCATCAGGGTGCAAATATGGGGTGAAAATTGGGCAAGTGAAGGAGCGCTTGGGTTGTTCCAGCCCCTCAGTGAGGCTATGCCACAGGATGGAGAGGGTTGAGCAGGCAGGGCTGGCGAGCTTGCTGGAGAAAGGGTGAAATACCCCCATGTACCTGAGGATGTGTGCTGAGGGAGGGCGGGGGGCCCTGCAGACCCCCCTGCAGACCCTGCAGTACCGCCATGCAAACGGTTCTGTGCTGCAAGGTCGTGCTCCTCAGCGGCTGCTGAGCCGCACTGACTGACACCGTAGCCGAATGCACGGCAGAACGTCTCTAGCGATGCAGGGAGACCGGCCAGGTCGCCTCGCTTCTCCGGCCCCCGTACAGGGATCTCCAGGCAGGGGAGGGGCCACAGCCCCACCTCGCCACTTGGCCTCCGCGGGGGTCCCTGGGGAAGCAGCTGTAGCACCCCCGGGCTCCATGGGGTGATGGGGACCACTCAGCAGCGAGCAGCCCCGGGTTGGCCGCTCCTTCTCTAGACCTGCCTCTGCAGAGGTGTTTGCAGCCATTGGCACGGGCGCTGCGGAGCCGGTTGCCTGGCAGCACAAACGCGTCTTCTCTTCCCCATGACAAACACCCTCTTCTTCATCGACCCAGACCACCTCCCGCTTCAAATGTCTGCCCAAGCTGGAAAGCCCAGCAAGGGAAAAGGCAGCTCAGCAGAACAAGCCAAGCAAGCCCCGTTCTATCACTCGGGTGATGCAGGGACCTTTGAGCTAAAGCGGTTGCCCCACACACAGGTGAATTCATCCAGCACCGTAAGCAAAATGCCGCAAAATGCCGTTGTACTCAGCAGCTCAGCCTGGATTAACGCTAAGAGAACAAGCCCCCTTAAAGAAACACATGCTAATTAGAGTGCATCAATATTTAGCTTTCTGCAAAACTGTAAGAGGAAAAGGAACCGTGAAGCTAAGCCCAAGGTCTGCCTACTCGCGTCTGGGTCTTCCGTTCCTGCTGAAAACACCCTAATGTGTTTGATGTGCCGCCGAAAGAAAGCAAAGCATTGTATCTGGAGCACACAGAGTTGCTCCGGGTCTCTGTGGCTTATAAAAGTGTGTGCAGCATTTTTATCTGCTCCCAGCTTGGCTCTCAGCCTCCAAGCATGCCGCTGCATCCAGCCACTGTGCTGTAGTAACTCAGATGCTGAATATCGCAACAATCACAGGGTTATGAATTTGGGAGACATAAAAATTACCAGCTTGAGAGATATCCATCTTTCTTTAAAGAAAGAAACCCATTATGAGTCAGGCACATTATCCTCCAGCAGCCTACTGAAGAGAGCTGTCTTCTGCATAGAGGCATAAGACTGGAGCACGCCTGATGAGTGCAGCAAGGGTGAGGGCACAGGCTGGGAATGGAAGGGGAAGACTGTGTGCAACCACAGTGCAGCTGTGGTCGGCATGCCACGGTGCCAGTGCTGTGCGGGGATCACACCGGAGAAGGAGCTAGTGGACTCTGCCCAGAGGGCTGTGGTGTACTGCAGAGATGTGGATTCAAGTCTGCTCAGGCTGTGAGAGAAGCTGGGTTTGATGAAAGTGTGACAGTGTCCAGCAGTGCTGAGCTGCACACCACCACAGCTGACCACTGCACTGCAAGAATCTCCTCCTCCTCTAGTGCTGGGTGTCTCCATGCCAGGGTGCAGTTACTTGTACATAGTATTATAAGACCATCTCTTCCTGTCTGCGGGAAGGCTGAAATCACTGTGGTCTATTGGTCATTTTCTCAGTCTACTTAGAAACAGGAAATTTGTCCCAAGGAGGCTCAAGCTACATGAAAGCAGGCACACCAGATACAGAGGCAGCTCTCTTCTGGCTGTGACTGCTTGACATGATGTGGGAAGGAGCACCATGCCATGCTGCAGCTCCATCCTCTGCAATACCAGCATCAGCCCTCCCCACCTAGAGCAGTGGCAAAGTCTCAGGGGAGACAAAGCCAGGGCAAAAGGTGCATGGCTGGGAAGCACAGCAGCTTGTTCTTTTCCAGGTGAAGCAGGATATCTCTGGTGAGTGGATGAGAGGAGCTGTGTCACAGCAGGGTGTAGCTGTTCAGGTTGGGAGGAGGGTGGGGAGGAAGGACTGCTATTTAATTGCCAGCCCCAGTTCTATCAGCAAACACAAGGACAAGCTGTCACCGGTGCAGAAGGTAGCAGATGGCCTAATTGTGAGATTCTCCCTTGCAAAAAGCAAAATGATATCCTGTCTTTAACATCTTTGCCTAGAGTGGAGTGCTAGCTTCAGATACTACCAAGATACACGGTACAGAGGCACTTTGTGCCAGAAATGTGCTCTAGTGAAAATTAGGAGAAAACTGTGCTTGAAGTGACATTTACAAAATAATTATTATGGGCCGTTGCTGTTAGTCACACATCCCAAAAACTGATCTGGCTAACAGAGCTTTCCAAAGCACCTTCTGCTCGACATGTCATTGTGAAATTATGACATCATTGTGTCACTGTGTCTCGCCTTGTAACCACCAGGACACCGTCTATGTATGCACACCATTCTTTCCTCCTCTTCTTTGGGGTAAATAACTCTGTCTTCTGATTTTTCTCATGCTGCTTCAGCTGGTTTCATGCAGATTCTTGTCTCCACCACTTGCTGGAGAGCACAGGCCTTACTTTCCCAGAGACAGCTATAAAGCATCACCATCTCATCCCTTCTCATGTGAAACCCCAGGCAGCACCACCACTGTGAAGGTCTGAGGTGCCCTATAACAGCTCAAAGCTCTGCAGAACTCCAGGCCTGCAGGCAGAGATGGCAGAGTCTGCCTGCATCAAGCTAATATCAGGTGCTTGAAACTTTATATTGAAGGTGCAGGGTCCTTACTGGTGAGTCATTATGGCAGGTGCATTTTGTCAGCTACAGCTCTGACCTGACAACAGGGGATAGAGCAGTGCCTCTCTCAGCTGGGTTAGTTTTTTTCAGAGAAAACACTGGTAAAGACTTAATGGGAAAGAAAACTTCGACTAACCTGCAAATCTGCTTATTATTTCTTATCAGTAAGTGCAAAACCCAGGGTGAGGATCAACCTGAGCTGGAATCAAGTGAATGCTCTGTTTGAGGATAACAGCACTGTTCTTCTTGATTTTTTTTTTTTTTTTTTAGGTTGCTGAATATATTTTTAAGCACTTTTGTCTGCTGAGTATACCACATGCTCTTTCTTCCTGATAGTCCTTTAAACTTCATCATGCATCTTGGAGTTTTTTGGTAATAAAAGGGCTTTAATGGGTTATCTGCAAGCTTTGTCCCCTAAAGCATCAGGAGGTATTAAACTGTCTTTAAAATTTACCTTTGCCTTACTGCCCATCTTCAAAAGACTCTTACACATGCACTAGATATTTATGCTACAGCAGCCTGTTCTTCTTCTCTTACTTTCTTCTCCCCAGTTTGCTCAGAAGTGTCCTTCTAAAAATCCCACAGCTGTGACACACCAGCCACTCTTCCTTAAATCCCCCTGATTTAAAGTCTCAACCTCCAATTAAATATCTTTATCTTCCCCTTCAAGGCCCTCTGTAATGTTAGTTTGCCTTTGATCTCGTTCCTCCCACTCTTCCTACTGCCTGCCCTCCCCCAGTCATCCCTTCTTTCTGCTCATTTTATCTTGTTCTTGAATGGTTCAATCTTGCTTTTTTTTTTTTTTTCCTTACACTCCACTGACACCAAATTCAATCTCCGATTTTCTATTATCTAAATATTTTCCCTCTTCTTCTGTCAACTCTACCTTAAATCCCTATCTTTTTCTTCCTTGCTAGCACTAATGCCACACACACCCCCACACAGAGTCACCTGAGCTCTTGTCCCATGTGGTTTTCCTGGAGCGTATGTTCTTCACACCAGGAACCTGTGTTTCTCCTACAGTGTACACCCCACAGATACAAACACACAAGGGTCTTTTGAAGAGCAGCAGTCACTGGTAAGTAACATTTCATTATTAATCCAGTTGCTTCCATGATACATGGAGAACTCTGAACTTTCACTAGGTAATAATATTTTCTATGTTGATGTGAAGGCACACTTTGAACGCTCTGATTAGGTATATGCACAAAAATGCACATTATTTAAACTTACAGTGACTTAAACTTCCTATAGGCAGTAAAGCTGTTCGAGAAACATAAATAAGAAGCAGGCTATTACAAGAGGTTTTGGATCTCACTTCTCTGTATTGTCTGGCACTAGCATGTCATTACTGTCTATGTTCAAGTTACCTTTAACATCTTTACATTCCTGCACATGATAAACAATAGGAACTAGATCCCATACAGCAGAGGAAATATAGCAGCGAGTGTCTCACGTCCATTTCTCAACTGTCATCAAATAGCTTTTATTCATGGCATAGCACAAGTGTCAGCCAACTGGCAAAGACAGCCTATATTAAAAATGTTGGGGATTATTCACGTCAACAGACACAAGGGAGCTTTTCTGAGTCAGTGGATCTGCACTAGCAGTGGTATGAAAATGCAGCAGGTTCTCTAGAGTCATCTCAAATCTGAATTAACTTCAGAATGAGGCTAACAGCTGATTGTCACTTCTAAGTACAATTAAAAAAATTCACCTAGCACAATCAGATAAGAGTTTAGGCAAGACATTTAACTGTGTGGATAGATAGAAAAGGCTATACTGTAAGGATGCTATGTAGATAGGCCAAGATGTTCTTTTTTTTTTAAATGCTCAGATTAAACACAGTCTGAAGGTTGTGAGCTGGTGGCAACTTCTCATGTTTGCTTCTGATTACATAATTAGATGATAGGTCCCTGGCTTTTTGATTGCAGGCATTTGCTGCACTGTTTGGAATATGATTTCTGTTGGTCATGTGACTTGCCTTTTCTGGACAAGGTGTGATTTAGAAATGGATTAATTCTTTCTCCTTTTAAACGATTTTTTAAAATATCCCTGTTTAACTGAAAATACCTTTTACTAAAATTGTGAGAATATGAATTAAAAAAAAAAAAAAAGATGGACACAGGCAGTAAAATTGGTGATGTTATGCAGATCTGCAATCAGGAGCAATTTAAATGGCAAATAAAAAATTAAGGCACATGCAAGTTATCATGAGTAAGGTGACCTGATCTGCTCTGACACAGATCTATGTTCCACTTATGCTCTGGAAAACTTTGGCTACTGTATTTTTGTCAGAACCTAATTTCTGTACAAATGTGTGATGCAGAAGAAACCCAACCAGCAAAACCCTCAGATGTATCCCATGGCATCTCCATGACAACATACAGATGCACAGTCTGCTATATACATCGTTATCAGGAGACTAGTTGCTCCTAGATTTTTCCCACATTGAGCTGAAAGGCAGCCAACAGGGTAGCTGGCTGCAGAGGACGTTGCTGGGATTTAAATGTGGAAACCACAGTTCATGATTCTGCAGAGTGAACCCAAGGCAAATGGAGCAGCCTTACTGAAGGGGTGAGCCTTGCATTATGGCTTCCCTTGCTGAGACTGCTTGGTCAAGTAAAGCAATGGGCACAGAATCTGAAAAATCATGCAGAGGGCCTTTGCAGAGTTCTCAAAGCCTTCCTGAAAGGCTGGGAGTGCAACTTGCCAGCAGAGTGAGATAAGAACAGAAGGCAATTTGGGTTAATGAGTTAAGCCAAGAGGTTTTTCTTCTCCTGCACATGTAGAAGGAAAGAGGGAGCAATCCTGTCCTCTCTCCCTGGTGGAGAACTCTGAACTCTGTGGCAAGAGGTTCGCCAGACCAGGCCAGTGACACATGCAGCCAAGGCTTCTCCCAGATGGAAGATCCATTTTTGTGAGGAATGGAACACAAGCGAAGGATCAGCTAGGACCAAGAAAATTAACCTGCCACTCACAGTGTCTGTGTGTAGTTATCTCCCCTTTCATAGTCCCCAGTGTTTATTGCACTGGATTTAATTGCTCTGTGAGTTAATGTTAAACATTAAATGTTCCCATGCCATTTACTTGCTTTCTGGAGCAGTTAGGAGCCAGACCTTGGGTTGATGGGCAGTCCCATGGGGTCACCAGACTGACTTTTTCCTTCTGGCTGCTCTGCAGAGGGACTGACACTGTACAGCTGCAAACACCATTGTGCTGGGTGTGCCTTAGGCACTGGTGGATGCACTGCACCAGCTCCCAGATGGACACTGACGTTCCAGAAGTGTGCTAATGATGCACTGGCTGGGATAGCTGAACAGCAATAGATTCAGTAACCTAACTGGCCTTCTTCCTGTCCTGTCCTTTCCTCCATTGATGTGGTTTACATCACTTGATTGAGGGGTGAGTGGCTTCGCCTTTGCGGTGGCGTCCGGGTGTGCAAGCGGCCGCTCCTGCAAAGCAGCTGAAGTGCTGTAATTTCATACTCCAGCTGACGGTGCAGGAACTTGTTCATCTGCCTGTCCTCTAACATAGACGTGGTCCTGGCTGCCACAGGCACTCTCAATGCAGTCGTTGGATCTGAGTTAGTGTTTGCAATGGTCAGGAATCATTCCTTCTATAAACAGGGCTATGAGTGTAACGGCCTGAGTAAAGCAAGGTTGGCTTTTTATAATTGTTTCTGACTTTTGGACTGAGGAAGTCTTCTGCACTCCTACACCCCACTAAGTAAGGCACCTCACCTGCACTCTCTGCTGCTCAGCATTCCTTTCTGAGAAACACAGATAACAATATTTACCTTCTTGGTAAAGCACTTTCTCTTTTTCTCTTCCTCTTTTTCTTTTTTTTTTTTTTTTGTGAGATGTGCTACATAAAACCTGATTGTTAGGTTTTGTTCAGCTATAAAAAGTCCTCAGTTTAATAGTGGGGCACAGTTGTTATCAGCCATAAAAACCAAACAAACAAAACAAACCCAAACCCTTACACTGATCTGTAGCATTTAGGGATAGACCTTTGTTCTGCTTAGTTACTTATAATCTTTGGAGTGGTGTGGTCTATGTTTGTTGAGTTTTTGTGCTGCTTTGTGTGTACATGTTGTGAACATATGGTTGACTTTTGTTTCTGTTAGGGCCAAAGATCACTTGGGTTAGCTTAACGTACAGATGTCCATTGACATCAGCTGAGTGACTGGCCTGTGATCTGCTATTCGGTACATTTCCTCTGAAGTAAAAGGGAAATTAGTTTGCTAACAGACAAGAAACAGCATAGGAAACCACTGAACCAAAAAGGACAAAAAGGACTATGATCCCAAAGAAATAGTGTGCTTTTGCTTCAGAAAAAAAAATGAACATTTTGTACCAACAGACAGAACTTGTCCAGTTGTTGCAGATAGCCTTTTCCTTTACCATAATAACATGTAGCCTCTGAAAAAGAAAATAAATTCCTTTTTAGTCCATGTGGCAGCTGAACACTTTGTCTCTAGCCTGGACAGCACAGTGCAAGGGGTGGCAGTATTTTAGAATGTTCAAATTCATGGCAGATAGCATGTGGGCATGATGGAACCCACAAGTCTTAGGTAGGTTCCTATTTTAACAGCATTTCCACTGCAGCTAGCAGTCTAGCTACACACACACAAAAAAATCCATCACAGATAATACTTGTTCAATGTCAGGATAATAGCAGGAGCAGCAAAGTCAAGCCCCAGGTAATTCCCCATGACCTCATAGTTTCCCAAGAAGCCTAATACCTCTTGTTCTGAAAAGCAGCAGTTGGAAATGACAGCAGGGTGTACAAAGTGTGGGAAGCCCCCGATGCTGGGCTGGGTGCTACTGAAGCCTCAGGTCTCCAGATACAGTGTTGGGAAGCAGCACTAGTCGTGGGACAGCATTTACTACGATGACCGAGTTTCAGGTGTTTCAGAAAGGATTCAGTATATATTCTGTGGGCTTGGGCTGATGTTCCTGATGGATGCCAACCATTCAGGAGAAAACAGAGTAATTGACCATTCTGCTTACAGATAACTGAAACAATTGGAGCTGGGCAGGCTTCCTATAAGGCTGAACCAAGCAGCAGGGTGATTTGGCTAGGAGCTAATCTACCCATCAGGGCAGAGATCAACCTGAAAGTATTCATTTCTGTGGAGGGTGGAAGGAAGACAGAAACAGGACAGAGTGCCAAGAAGGCTCAGTTGTAGCTGGATGAGCCCCCAGCAGTGTGACCCCAAACAAGACCTGAGGGGGAAATTCTGGACACAGCGCTTTCAAGCAACACTTGAAATGGCAAACAAAACTCCTTGCTTCTTGTTGGGCCTTTGCTTTACAAGTTCCAGGACAAAGGGTTTCATGTGTTGGTGTTAATCACGAGCACTGATACAAGGAATTACCCAACTCAATCAGCATTCTCATCCCTGTGGAACCAACCCAAAATAACTCTTGCCCCAAACTGATCAGGTCTGTGTAACTGATATGGGCTGAAAATAATAATGGTCTATATATTTCTTGAGAAAAAGTTCTTATTTTAAAAACTTTGGTAATAAATACATGCAAAAGTTGAAAGCAGCAGAGTTGGATAGGCTATTATTCTCCAATTTAATTTTTAGGACTTACTTAAAGAATGCTAATTTTAAATGAGAAATTCTTCTGATCATTTCTACAATTGAGGGGATGCAAATTCCCATTTGTAATGAATGCTTTTTATAAATATTTGATTGCAGTAATCCAAATGATCCTATTTAATATCAAGGACAGAGCTGGTATCTATTTTTTGATAACTGCTTTACATATGCTCCATAAGGTTAAAAATTTTGGAGAACAGTTTTAGAAAATGCAACTCTTTGCTAGGACAGTCCTGGTGGCTGTAACAGGCTCCTCCTGCAGACAGAGTGCTGGAAGGTCACAGAGCTAAAAGTTAGAAATTCCAGGTTCTTTGTATTTTGTCCTAATAATCATTTACTGCATTGTTCTAACCTCAAGCATCACCTGGACTTAAAAGAGTAAGATGTGCTCATTTTACCTGACTCCTCTTTTTAGCTTTCACCTTATCCTGTTGTCAGAGCTGACAGGTCTTATTCTGGTTCCCAGTCTTCCTGTCTAGTTGTACCTTCTTCAGCTTGAAAACAACCTTCTTCAGCCTTGTGAGGTACATTTAATTTGCTTCCCATCCTCAAGCAGATGAGTTTAAAAGCCCACAGTCTTTGGAAAATTAAATTAAAACTTCAGTTCTTGGGTCTGTACGTGTGAAAATCCTGGGAAAAGAGCTTTGGAGGGCTTTTAACCAATGCCATTCAGCATGATAAAAATCACCCCCAAAAAATTAGCTTTTGTATGGTAATTATATGCACGGAGAGTCCATGAGAATGTGTAGGAACTATGTAAGAACATTTCATTTGTTTCTCTGTATAATATGAATAATTGTCATTATCAACATTACAGATGAGAGAAGACAACAAAAAGCAGATATTGTAGATAAGTTGGGCAATAATAGGCTGTTCATAACTGGAATATTTTTGTGTTCCACACAGTAATATGTAAATATTTCAGTTAAGCAGAGTTTTAGGTCATACATGTTTCTCTTAAGACTTATAAAAAGATCAAGATCAGATTTCCAGAAAAGCAGCAGAGCTGAGTGTAGTGCAGATGAGAAGCAACACTGTCCTCTGTGACATCTTCAGGCATCCTGAGATGAAAAGTTACAGCTAGCCAGGTGTCACACGGAATTACAGGGCAACTGTACACGTGCTATCCACTACAGAGCTTTATCATTTATTATTATTGAGATACTATGCTGCCGGCAGTTTGTAGATACTGAAAGAATTTTAAGAGGGACATAGTCAGAATTTTTCAGTGCAAGACCAGAAGCCAAACATTTCACCTCCAACAGAGACTTGTTTCATGGATTCAGACAAAATAGCTACTCTCCCTACATTCTCCCTGCAAAAGAAGGCTAGGATTTGTGTCTTGTGGGATGTTGCGAGATTCATTTTTTTCTTGTATGCATCAACTGTTTTGAAGGTGGAAAGGTCCAAGTTGTATTTCACAACAGCCCTGCAATTACAGAACAGACCCAGTCTCTCCTCAGAAAGGGACAAACAACTTGGAAATCAGCAAGTACTCTAAACAGCTAGAAAAATACAGTTTGAAAGTCCATTGATTTCCATTTACAATGCCAAGTTTTACTTGATTTTTTTTATTATCTACGTGGCACAACACCAACTTCCTTTTTTTGTTGTTTTTAAATGAAGTGTCACTGGCACGTGGTCTTCATTAGCCTAGAGATACTTTGGATAACTTAGGCAAAGGATCATCAGGCAAACACAATAGGGCCATTTAGGACAGTGTTGATGATGAAGCCCAAAACTGTTTACTCTTTATGTGAGACAGTTTAAGATTTCTGAGCATATTGGACTACTATATAGCTGCATGGACTATATGAAGGGGAGGGGAGTGTTTCACATGTGTAGTTAGGGCTGGAGTTAAACATCTGGATCCTAGGTGTTGTTTAATGACTCTTAACAAATAATGGTAGCAAATGCATGAATCTTACTTGGGAAAAATTCTGTCCTCCCATATGACTGTCTCTGAGCTCCCCTAGTACTACATGGTGCCCAGCACAGTCCTGCAAGGCATCAAGCCAGAATTCTCCTGCTGTTGAAAGGCTGGGAGTGGATCCTGGCATGGGGTCCTCTTCATAGAGCCTGCTCTTGGGCCATTTCACCAACTGGACATGCACCCTTCCAGCTTCCCTTTACCTGTTGTATGGATCACTGTCACTGACTGTAACTGATTAAATAGCGCCTGCTGCTTCTGAATGAGCAGAGGAGTCTGAAGCAGATCAGTACAGGTGACATTGTTTTTCCCAGAGAAAGTGGGCTATTGCCTCCACCACAGGGACTAGAAAAGGTGGGGATGGCTGGGGAGGGAGGAGGGAGAAGAAAGGGAGTAGTTACTGTCAAGAGGAGCCATGAACTGATAAATTCTAAACTGTTGGAAAGAGCAAAGTTGTTGCTGATAATAGAAAGTATGCACAATACTTAGGGGTTGTGAAGAGAATTTGGCCTATCAATGATTAAATATGGGGAAACTTGCATTGTCACTGCTCATGCTGACTGGTGCTTATAGGTAAATGGGAGATCAGGCTGTCAGGCTGTCAGCTCCTATGAGCCCTAACTTCCCCCTGAAAGGGAGATGGCCATTTTGCCAACAATGGCCCCAGCTCTTTCGGTTACAGCCAGTCAAGTCCAATGACATCAAATATTAATCTGGCACAGAACTTGGGCTGTCTGAGTACATTTTATAACCAACAGCATATCAAATCCTTTGGACCTGATGACAGTTTCTCCTTTGTTGTCACATCAGTCAGTCACTTTAACCCAGATTCTCAGTCAATTCAAAGGAAAGAAAACAGTGCTTCAGAGAACTGACTATTGCAGAAGTACTTAAAAAAAAAATGAACAGAAGGAAGGCAGGGCTGAAACTCATCACAAAAGATCCCACCATAAAATCAGGAGAATGCACAAGGAGCCTCAGATGACCTCGCAGCAAAAGGATGCGTTACTGTTTTGCGTATGGTTTCACTGCAGGAGCAGACCTTGGATCATCCCAAATCTAGTCTTTGGGCTTGCGGTTAGTTCAGGTTTTGGGGCCTGATATGTTTGCACAATAACATTTTTATTTCTTTTATAACAGAATTTCTGTCTGTATAATGGAAATTTCTAGCACTATGAGAACAGGCAAATTTTGGAAATCAGGCTTCCTAGGTGGAGCATGAAAAGGCAAGCCCAAGGCACCAGTCTCTTCCCATTGTTGCTGCCTGACCACAGCCCCCTGTAATGCGGCAGGCAGATGCCACCTTCACAGGGACTTTGTGTCAGGCAGCTCCTGCCTGTGTTTTATCCAACATCCAGAAATGGCACGATGCTTTGATCCACCTCTGATTTTTGCCTACTGAATGTGAAAAGGAAAAACAACTTTTAAGATAGCTAGCTGAGGACTGACCATGCAAGCATAGCACATTAAGAAAACCATTCCAATTAGCTGTGGGGAGAGGGTGGAAAAATTACAAAAATGAGAAAAAAATTTGCTCTTTTTTGCACAAGATAAGAGACAGTGAGAGAAAATTATAACTTGACCCTAAATTATTCAAAGGAAGCGAAGAAATAAAAATATAGGCTAAAGAAGAGTTCTTCCTAATAACTTGAATCAAAAGCACATTAACATACAAGGACAGGAAGATTCAGAGAAATAGCTGGAAGGAAATTACATGCCTATAGTCTTGGAGGAAAATACAGGAACTTACTTAATTTAGTAATATACCTAGCAGGCCTCAAGAAAGGGAAAGTTTCTGTGTTGTACTGGCACCACTCCTGACCTTACGATATGCAGAATAGATGGCTCAAGGAACAGGTAATGAATAAAAAGAGGCTTTTTAAATGTTCAGAGGTATTCTGCCATAGAGTCTTTTTTTTCATAAGGTGTTTCTAGCAGGCTGGAGTGGGAGAAAGGGTCAGAAGCCCAGTATGTTATCATTCTCATTTGCAGAGTCACCTATTAAATGATAGAGACATAATGTACCTCAGCTACAGAAAATAGTGTACTTCAGGATGCTTTCTTTAAGAGGTCAGCATGCATGCTTTTGGGTGTCTCCCCAGTCACTGGAAACATTGTAAGAACCTTTGATATTTCCAATGTTCACTATGAGTATCTGAGTCTAAGCTGGGGTTTTTTTAAGGACAAAAAGTCAGCAAATAAAGAAAAAAAAATCAACCAAACATTGCTTAAGGATGTGTCAGAGAACTTGTGATGTCATGAAAAAAGATGTGTAATGGAGTGCAAAACCAAATGTGTTGCTAAAGCTTAAAAGTAATTACTGGCTGGAAGGTTTGATCATCTTGTGTCTGTTGTAGCGAGTATTGGAACACACGCACATGTGTGTTCACACATGGGCCACATTAGCTGCTGGTTGTCTTTGGGGCAGCTTCAGCTGCGAGGACAGAGGCAAAATAAGCACAAAGGATGGGAAGACCCTCCCAATCCTTGGTATTTTCCTTACAGGAGTTTGCAGTATAGTAGTCAATGCAGCAGCTATTCTGCAAAGGGAGAGCTCTGGTCTAGTGCTGTCAGTCTCACACCCACTGTTCGTGAACACCTACATTCCCTTTAAAAATAAAATTGTAAGAGCTCTGAATACAAATGTGCTAAAGTTTTACTATTTAAAGGAATCTTCTGGAGAAACTATGTCAAATATGTAGCTCTTTCTAAAATGCCAGTGCACCCAGGATTACTCGTTCCACCACTGCTGCTTTCTGTGGCCAGCTGGTAAGATGGATGAAGCTCACATCCCAGGCAGGTCTAATCCTTCTCCCAACCACCCACCTCCTGCCATGCCCCACTTCACTACTGCTTAGACAAAAAGCATTTCCTAAAGCTGGGAAGTGGCTGGAAATTGCATGGGTTTCCAGCTGGCATCCTTAGCACATGCCCTGAATGATTAAAACCAGTGGCCTGAGGATGAGCAGTGGGAGGTGTGTTCACTGCCTCTAAGTGATGATCCAGAAAGGCAGAGGCAGCCAGAGGGAGAGCGCCGTTGGTAAATACCACCCACACTGGCATCACAGCTTTCTGAAGCTCTGCTAGCTTCAGACAAGTGTCATTGTGGAACACTGTGGGTTGTGAGGGTAGTGGAGGTGAGGGGGGTGCAGAGGGTGAGCAGGATGATGAAGGATGAAAGCACAGGCACTACGCCAGGTCTGTAGTGCCCCATTCAATGGTTCGGGCGCACTCTTGACCATCCGTCTGCTTGATGTATGTTGGCCACTTTTAGTGGGCATTTGCATAGTTCTCAGCTCCCTGAAGAAGTGAGATGCCTCCCACTTGGGCATTACTGTTATTTAAGGGGTAGTGCAGGGTATTTGAACAGGAATGAAGGCATCAATACATGGTATCCTCTTTGCCAGATAAGCCAAAAACATGAATGGGACGTTCACCCAGTCGCAAGGCATTAAATATTTCTGCTTTGACTTATGCCAGCTCCGAGCTACTGTCAGAATACTGTCAGAAGAACCATTAGCTTCTTACATCAAGACATTAAGCCAAATCCTGTCTCCGGTGAGGTCAGTTATAAAACCGAAATTGATTTCATTGGCAATAGAAATTAGTCTCCTGGATAGTGGTCAAGAAGGAGGATTTAGATAGCAGTTTGCTATTGCCTGATAGTGCAAGTTTAAGTTCAAGTCACACAAGTTTTGAGGCATACTGAAAATCTGTGTGTGTGGGTACAGAGGCATGACAGTTATGGCACTAGGAGACCTAGCGTTGGTAGCTGCTGAAAGTGATTTCCAAACTTTCCTGCAAATACAGATGACTATTTTAGGAGCTGAGGAACATGGACATCCTGGTTCCCAGCTGTGTATGACTGACAGTGTCTCATCTATCTCATACTGCTTAGCACTGATATTCTTTTAATTTAATTACTCAAGCAGACAGAAGTATTAAATGCCATTTCAGAATTCTTTATTATGATATATGCTTTCCAGTAATTACCTCGCTCCTTCGCTGACCGTAGCGGGGGGAAAAACCCTCCACCCAAGTATTTCCCATCTGTAAGAATACACACCTCAGAAATGGATTTTGCTCTTCAGCCTTTTTTTTCCCCAGTTGCATTTAAATTGGTCTCAAGATGTGCAAATCTCTGTGAGTGCTCTTCAACATACATTTCCATTTTCCCCTTGCTTTTAAGGAAATGCAAGCAGACTATATTTTCCAATTTCCTCTTTGCTCTTTATTTCTATGTAATTTCCCATTGTGACCACTTTTTAAGCACATTATTTTCAGGTTCCCTCTATACTGCACACATATAAAATGTTACATTTTGCTCTACTCTGGACCCAAATTTTACATTCATCATTAATATGAACCGCTTCCTCTTAGACTGCGTAAGAAATTCTACAATTCAGCATCATGTCTGCTCTCCTCTATTAACTCAAGTCTTAGATTTATTATAATCGTTAACAGTAAATACTGTATCCATTTTTAGAGAATGACCCAATCTGCTTGTATTTCCTGATCTTTCTTCTCATTCCTTTGTTATGATATGCTTTCTGCCTCTTAATTGTTTCCATATGAAATGGCCTCAGTCAAAGCAGTTGCAATGAATAACGTCCATTTCAAAATGTCAGCATTTTGGTCACAGCAGATAACCATGAGCTGGTTACTCACTGCGTACAGTAGCACTCCTTAAGGACAAGTAGTAAGTTCTACAGTCTTGTTAAGTGAAAAACAGCAGACCAAACATGGCAGACAAAAGGAAGCTTAGTAAATGTGATTTCTGCCCTTTTAGCCAATAATCTTGATCCCATTTTTTATTTCTGCACAGCCATAAAACTTTACTTTCAGTATAGCTGAATACTATTAGGAACAAACTTAGCTTCTCTCCCATGGGCTGTGTTTAAAATGTCTATTGTCAAATAACTTGGAGGGTCCCTTTATGTTTTCAGCAGTGAGGCTGCTTTATTGAAGTATAAATCCAGACCCCTTCATCAAGGCAGAAAGCTCTGCTGGTTGTGCTGCATTTCCACGGCTCAGTACAGGGCTGGATACACTTAACTGAGAGGTGTGAAGGAGCATCCTAGAAGAGATGGAAGCTAAATATATTTTGCTACAAGATTTGTTCCATTCCTCTCTCCACCCCCAGATCCCAGAGACTACAATGCAGGGTTTTACATACACATCTAATGGTGGAGGGAGGAGAATTCCCACGGATAAAGAGCTTTAGCCCAGTACCAGCACAGTACACAGCCTGAAATGGTGCTGGGGTAGGTTTTGAGGAAAAGCTCTCATTTCTTCCAATGAGAGGTCCTATACAATTATTTTTAGGAAACGATTCCTGGATGTAAGGAGAGCCTTCCCTATAGCTTTGATATAGGCATGTGGACAAGGTCGGGAGGGGATGGAAAAGCATCTAAACCCCCTCCCTGCACTTAGAGTTTCCTTTTGCTTAGCTCTAAGGGACTTCCCAGTTTGGGGAGTTCATTGTGTTTCAAACCACCCTTTGACACCCAGCTATCTGTATCCATTGCATGGCTTGCAAGTCTTAAGTGCTATGGTTAGGAGCCTGATGACATGCTTTCCGTCTCTTACAAGAGCATCGCCTTATTTGTGTTTAAGGAGCCCAACTCCATAAAAGCACAAAAGAACAAATAAGTTTCCTCTCATTTGCCCCTGATTTTATGCTTATATAATTCCACTAATTTCATTTGCATGAGAACAGAAACAGATCCCTGGTCTCTTGGTAGAAATTATTTTATAGGGCTCTTACCCAAACCAGAAGGCCAAGCAGGAATCTACTTCACATGCACAAAGCACCACAGCAGAAGTGACATGCAAAATGGTTATTTTATTCCCACTCTGCATTTTCGTGCACGTTTATGTGTGTTGTATGTAGTGGGAGAGGGGCAAAGAAAAACAGCTATACAGTTCTCCCTCTTCCATACGTGAAAGTTGTCTAGCTGACTGGTTTTATCTCCAGGTACACAAAAGGAAATTAAACCATTAGAACGGATACCTCAGCGCTGTGAACTCTGAGGGGGAGAAATTACTATTGGTTTGACAGGTTTATAAGTAAATTACCTATTTATGTAGCTCAATGGATTTAATATTAACCACAGATGAGAGACATAAGTTAAACACGCTTTGCAAACACATGCGTTGCTTTCTCATTTACCCGAGGATGGGTCAAGTTAAAATTGCTCCTGGTATAACCACAGATAATCAAGGCAGGAGAGCTGAAATGATGAACAAATGGAAGCACACCAAATTGCTTTTTAAAGTTTCAAATGAGCATGCTGTTGGAAGTGCTATGAAAGATAACACAAAAGAGACAGCTAAAAATTGTGGTTCGGGCTCAATTTTTTGCAAGCAATCATAAATCTTAACTTCATCAGCTTTGTAGGCTTCTGGGGGCACTGGACAAGTGAAAAAAAGTTGACCTCATCATCATGTGAAGTTTCCTATTCCTGTCCTAAGTTGTCATTGGTAAAAGCAGGCAGGAAGAATTCCAGTTGTAAACAGTGATGTGCTGCCAATGTTTCAGCGAGGGTAGCCCAAATTTTTCCTTCTCTGCAGCTGCAACACAGCTTGTGCATAAGGTTCTCAGTGGCTGCAGATGAGAAAGCTGCAGACCATCCCTCCCTTCAATTCCTTCTCTGGTGAAACATAAACGGCCATTCTTAGGTATAACTAAAGATGGAAATGCTGTAATTTGGCAAATGGACTTTGAGAGTCAGAGGGTCTTGTTTCTGTATGCAACTGCTCACAGAAATAGCAAGAACAAGAAACCCTTAATCCCCTCTTGCGCCCACTCCAACCACACAGCTTAAAAACACATCTGCAGGTCTTGCACCCTCCTGACTCATTCTCAGAGCTCCTGGCCCTTGTCCAAATCATCCTCCTGGGAGAGAGGCAGGTCACTTGCTTTTTGGTTGGCTGACCAAGGACCATACAGGTGGCACTGCAGCCCTTATAGGGAGAAGATATTCCTGAAACATGGGGTGAAATTCAACTCACCCTGACCGCTGTGGGCTAGACATTGGTGCAGAGCTGAAGGACCTGATGCAGCAGAACAGTTAGTTCCCTTCCAACATGTCTGCCCGAGGCAGCAGGCATGTGCTTCAGCACACAGCTCCCACTCTTACTCGCAGGTTGGCTCCCTCAAATGTAGTTTTGAAAACATGGAGATTAGTGACTAGCTATCTCACTACTTGCCTGATAGTTTTCCTTGGTGCAATTAAAAAATGTCTCCAGAATGTGTAATAGGAGTCAACTGAATTTTTAAAGCATCGTGCAGACAATGTAGAACATGTTGAAAAATACACTTGGTATCTGCTATCCCATGATTGAAACATGAGAAAGAGAAAAGAGAAAAAAGATAAATAAGCCCTAGTTCAAGAAAAACAAACAATAAAGAGCTTTGGAGAGAATCTCAGGGATAGTAACCTCTCTTTGAAATGTGTCTATGCAGTAGTTGTCTTGGAGAACCTTGAAAATGTTTGTATTTTTTTCCTGCTTTATATCCTTAAAAGTATCCTACCCTTTTCCTTTTCTTCCCTTCCCCCTCCTCAGCATAGTCAATATTGTAATTTAAGCAAGCAAAGGATCTCTTCTAAACAATTGGAAAAAATGTGCTTGTAAAACTGTGCAAATACCTATTTCCAAAAATAACTAAAATCGCTGTGATTTCAGGCACACAAATGATGCATTTTGAAATAGGACTAAATGTTTATTTACATGAGAGGGCATGCTGGCTCTGGTCTACTGAGAAAATAATGGGCATTAAACCCTATGCAGCATACAGTCCACTGAATAAAAAGTATATTATATTTTTAAGAGAGATCTGTTGTATAGTGATCTACGACAGTCTTTAAGCAAAAGAACTCACTTTGAGGCTTAGCAAAGGAATAACTAATTTAGTAATGATTTATTTCTCTTGATTTTAAAGCTTTTAGGACTTATTTTAAACATAATGAAAGATAATGAGAGAAGACAAAAAAAAATAAAGCAAGAGCAAAGGTGAAGGTTTATTGTGCTCTATAGAAAAGTGTCAATCTAAAGGCATATTGTCAGCTTCTCCACTCAGTCTTCACTGTTATTGCTCTGTTGATGTATTGAGGCTTTAGTACGGTCTTACCAAGCCAGTGGTGGATTTCCTCCAAGGCAGAGGATGTCCACTGAGGTAAGAAAGCTGCCCCGTGCCCCTGCCTACCTCCATCACCAAGAGGAGACAGCATAAGTGGTTAGGGGCAAAGAGATGCAGCCTGAGCAGAACAGCGTTGGGATACTTGACTGCTCAAGCAGCTAGCACTAATTTGAGCAGCCCAAAGGTCATGACTATTTATGCAGAATAAAGGTCAGTGGCAAGCTGGCGTGTGGCTGCAGGCTATCTTGGTACGCACTTCACCCAGAGCCACCAATACAGGCTTCTGATTCACAGTTTGTCTTTCTGCATGAACTTTCAGACCAAGCTTTGTCTGAAATAAAACATGTTGGGGAAAAAAAAAATCTCTGCCATGGGACTTGACACGGTTAGGAGACAGATGCAACTTTTGTGGCTTTGGCTCATCTGTAGCTAAATCAAACCTTTGAATCATTATTTATAAAAGACAGCCAAATTCTGAACTGTTTGCCCAGTATTTAGTCAGCCCTTAAGTGGGTTAACTCCTCTGAAAGCATGCCTGAGTACAGATAGAGGAAAAGTGAATAAGATGCTCAGGATGTGACCTGCTAAAAGAAGGCCTGTGAAATGCCTACAGACTTCAGCAGAGGTGGGGTTCTTCAACTGTCAGTATGTGGACAAAAAACACTTTAAATGTGCAAGACCTTAGAGCACAAGACTAAGTGACATGGTTCGAATTTCCAGAGCAGTTTCAGTTTAGGTGAAGCAATGTCTATTTGGCTGAAAAAGGGAAGCGGATACACTATGTTTAGTCTAGTTAGATTCTATACTATATCTGAAATTTTATAGTCGATAAATTGCTTCATCCTTTGCTGTCATTAAAAAATTAGAACATATTTTAACCTTTGGTTCCAGCAGCTGTCTCTCTACCTGCACCGGTTTTAAACAAAATCCTTTTGCCTTCTGTTGTAAATCAGTCCTGTATGCCGTGGTCCCCAATAGGAAGCACGAAAAGTATGTTGTGACACTTTATTCCCCCTCCAAAAAAAAAAAAAAAGGTAATGGGAAAGCATTGTTACATTGATTTGTTGTTCATAGCATTTGGCACTATGCCCTAATAAAGGTTGCAGCAATAACTCTATTATAAGCACTGCTTTGCCTCCACCAGTAATTTTTTAATAGGAGTTAGCTATTATTCTGGTATTTTTGTTTGCTAATAAAGAAAAGTATATTAGGATGAAAAGTTCCCACGCAGAAAGTCACCAAAATTAACTGTCTTCAAATCTGTACAAGCGTATTTTCCCTCTAGCCATCTCTTCTCATCAAAACAGAGAATTACCAAATTCTTCCTTGACCACTGGCTTCCTAGATCCCCACACTAGGGGAAGTTTAAACGGTTGCTTGGATGCATTTTGTCAAGTTTATTTATTCCATTATCCTCCTTCTTCACTCCACATTTTGTGGGCTTGCCTTTGGAGAAACTGAAACCAAGTCATAACAATGGCATAGTCTAGTTGGTGAATAAGCATAATTTGTATTTTCCCACTGAAAATGGCAAAATCCTAGACACTGTGCATTTGCAAGTACTTTCTTGGTTGCGCTCATCAAACCAAAGAGCATCTCCATTCAAGATTGAGGTTCATTACCGTGTCCAGAGACATGCGGCATGTAATTCAAATGGCTTGTGACTCACACAGTGCAGCTATAAGCTCTGTGACAATAACAACTGTGTCACAGTTCTCACAGACAAAGGCTTCTGGCCCATGTGTGGAAGTTCAGGTGACCCTTGAAGACTTTCTCCTTCTCTTACAGCTTGTCAAACAAAAGAAAAAGAAGTCTCTGAAGAATTTGAAGACACTGGAATATGTTCTGTGATTTCTTGGACTTCATGCTACCTCTTCTGAGTGTTGTTGTTCTTTCCAGTCCCTAGAAAACAAGACTGTACTATAGAGGACAGTGGGATTTCTGTTACCTTAGAGCAAATATGATTTTTATGCTTTCCCTCCTATTAAGTTGTTTTAGAAAAAGACAGAAAAAGCAAACTCTTGCTCATAATTAGTGTTGAGGGCCATCTATTCTCATACTTTAAGAACATGGTTTAGAAAGGGGATCTCCTACTGCCTCTGCCCAGGCAGCTTTCTCATCTTCCAGAACAATACGCTGGTGAGATGATGACCTAGAACTATGTTTTCCTCATAGGAGTCCAGAAAAACTGCAGGTTTATGGACAGTGTTCCATCAGAAATCCTCATAAAACAGAAGCAGTTGTTCATCTCTCTTAAGAACAAAACAGAATCCCAACAAACAAAGGAAAGACTGTGAGTCCTACTGTCTTTCTACTCTTAATCCTAGTCTAGACTTTATGATTAGATCTCACAGTTTCTCTCAGTTTTATGTGAATGCACCTACCTACTTTCTTGGACTCTCGTGGCTTGTTTCATTTTAGTGCTTTTCAGAAACTAAAGCAGCAGGAGGAATCTCCTGTTCTGTTCCGTAGGGGAAGACGTGCCATCCCAGTGATTTACAGGCACTATGCAGTCCAGGTGTCAGGCACAAAGGACAGGGCAAGGCTGTCAACACGCAATTAAAAAGTGCAGCTATTCCTACAGCTGTGTCTATATTAGAGGCAGTGTCTTCCATCCAACACAGTCAACATCCTCTTTTTTTTCCTAACTGCTGCTTCCATCCAGGTGAGGCAAGAGTAGCTGGATGAGCAGTCACCCCAGTTCCTCCCAATTCTCAGCATTCTGGATTGTTTGATCAATAGATGCTCCTAGGGTACCAGAAATAGGGATGTCTCATTTAGCACCTTAAAATTTTGCATACAGCAAAGTATTGCCTTGATGAGGGTTGAATGGGCCTTCAAAGTACACCTGGGTGGCTGAATGTTGATTTACACCCTAGTTTTATCTCCATAAAGTTGGAACTGGGGATAAGTGCCTTTCTCAGGGTGGCAGGTTCTCTATCAGAAAGCTGTAAAAAATTAGACCCATTATGCAAAACCAGCCATGAGCTATTTTTCCTCTGCATGTAGCAGTTAATTAAATGCTCTTTTAGTACTCGCTTTAAGTAGGAAACTTTTTTTCTTCTTACCTCAGAAATTCACATCTAAAATTTGCAATTAATTTCTTATAAGTTGGTTCAAATTACTGCTATAATCTACACCGAAATGACATAGCAAAGCTTGAGGACGCAGATATAGCATTTTATACCATTGCACAGTGCTCTGTATACATCAGTCTACACAATCCATTAAAGTATTATTAAATTGATAGAATAAATTGAATTTACACAGTATTAAATATACCACATATAGTAACTGTGAAAATTGCTGGCATACGCAGCTCATCTAACTTTGTAACTCAACTTGCTTTTCTAATTTGTTGCCCCAATAATCTAACCTTGTAAGTTGAATTGCTTTTCTAATTTGTTGCCCAAAACCTAAAACTGGACTTTTATAAGACTGTATTTCTGCATTGGGAAAATAATAAATAAATAAATAAATAAATAAATAAATAAATGAAATAATTTAAAAAAAAGCATAGCACACAAACATTGACAAATCTATTATATTACATATCAGAGAGGGAAATTACCATATTAAAAAGCCCGAGCTGGTAGAGCTACACTGGACCATTGGGACAGAGGAAATACAGTCAATTCCCATTACTGCTCTGCCAGAGGTGTCAGAGACAGCCTGAAGCTGTGGCCGGTAATTTGATGTATTTCCCTGCCTCTCATGGCACATGCAGACTGCAGAGAGTGTCAGCTAGGCTGCAGGAAAGCAATTCTGCCTCTCTAAGCAACTGAAAGAGGACCCTGGCCTCAATAGACCTGAGAAGTTGCTGGTTTACCTAGCTGACATTGATGAGAACCTGTTCGTGAGAGGGGTGAATTTCTCTCTCTCCCATTAATTTAACTGGAGTGTTCGCTTTAATGCTTAGTAATGCCACTGTAAGTGTTGGTGTAATTTCACTGGTAGTGTAATTGCAAGTTAACTTCATGGCTGATCTCTTCAACAGATGGAAGCAGGGTGGGGGTGGTGATGAAACCCACAGGAAATGGGTGCTGCTGGAGGAAAATGCAGATGGAAAAAGGAGACACATAAGTGCAGAGAAAAGGGAGAGAAAGAGATCAAGGAACCAGGGGACATAAGAAACAAACAGCAGAGAGAGGATGCTCTGGATGACCACCTCCTCCGCCTTCAGAGAAAACAGAATGTAACTAAAAAGAGTACAAAGAATTTAATAAATTACAGATACCAAATAGTTTAATAGACATATATAGAAATAAATGGTATGGTGGCCAGGTTCTCTGGGACCTGAAATTCTTGTATGCAAGTCCATGCTCCTCAGCAGACCCTTAGGCCATAAGTAAAGAGCTTACATTTTATTTATGCTTTGGGCCTCATGTTTCCTACAGCCTCTGTGCTGCTAAATTGGCCAGTGTCAAACTCTAGGAACAGGACTCGGGCTGAACATGCTGTCTCAGTACAGCCCTTACATATACTTTTCATCAAATGTCTCAGGATCTGCTTCACAGAAATGCTTATATACCTCACCTCAGCTTATTCCTGGAGCCTTGGCACCTGAGTAACCAACCCATGAATCTGAGAATCATGAGGTTTTGCTACTCTGAGATACTGTGAGAATAAAGGGCAAATGCCAGGGAAAGGGCTTAGTCAGTCAGGCCCAGCACCACGCACATGTGGGCATTCCGTTGCCAGAACCCAAGCTAACATCTCCATGGGAGACAGTTTGGCTCCACACAGACACACCAGCGCTCTGCTCTGCTCCAGATTTGAGGGTGTGACATACATGCACCCTGCACAGTGCTATGCCACTTTTATCCCAAATCTAGAGCGGGTGACAAATTTTTTTTTTTGGTCAAGAACTTGTCTGCAGTGATTCATGCCTCTGGGACTGTAAGGAAGTTGGGAACGTCAGAGCAATCCTTAAAGCTGAACCAAAGGGGGCATGGGGAAGAGTAAAACTGCTTGAAGCCCTCTTGATGTGTCATCTAGGTGTGCAGAGCATGGCCTGGCCAGAGGTGGGGATTTGCTCCTGTTCCCTGGCGCTGAGGTACAAGGAGACGTGCATTAACAACAACCTCAGCATTTACTGCTTTCTCTGAAAAGTATTTTATTCGTCTAGGTATCTATTACACCTTGAAAACATGTTATCAGTGTTTGAAAAGACAATAAAACTACTGTGCTTGGTTCATGAACTATAAATACACTTAAGCAGAAAGGAAGTCTGAAAAGCCAACATATCACAAAATAGTAACTGCAGATTTCTAGGTTGAAGGCCAAGTTTAAGTTTATGATGCTCTTTTCTGTATTCCCTACGATCACAAAGTGAGGTAGAGAGGATGAAAGGCACGGGGCTTGATGAAGGGGTCTCGGATTGTTTTAAGAAATCAGGCTTCATTCTGGATTTTTCCCCCTTTGTTCCTGAATTGGGTGAACCCCAGATTAGCTTTGAGAAGAGAGAAGGCCTGAGAATTTCAGTTAATATTCAAAGGGAAATTCACAGGATTTTTGTTGAGTTTGTTCATGCCAGTTCCCTCCCAAGCACATCCTATTTATACGGCCCATAAACCAAAAAGACTGTGAAGAGCAGAGATGAGTGAAACCTCTTCAGTGTGTAAAGTTAGAGCCATCGTGCTAGTTTGTGTAGTAACAGTAATGAGTAGACAGGTATAAAATATTATTCATTTATAGAAGTATTGTCTAAAGATCAACTACATAATTATTGCAACAGACACGTTAGTAGATAACCTTTATTGTAATGTGACTGGTAATTTGTATTCAAACTTAGGTCAGAAAGCTGTGACTCAGGGCCCCAAGTTTAATAATGGTCCCAGAATAAGTATTGTGGTTTTCAGTGATGACAGGTAGGCCTGCTTTCACTTGTTGAATTATCTGTTGCTTTTAAGTACAGTATATGCCTTTGAAAATATATTTGCAAGCTGGAGTAATTTGCTCAAATGCATCTTAGACAAAAACCCTGGCAAGGTTTGAGATTTAAGCTCAGAGTTGCTGGCCATCTGTCCTTCCCAGGCATGAGACCAGGGCATATGTGGTTTGTAGCAGGGGCATCTGTTCTTTTAAACAATGCTACCAGCGATGAAGCATCTCTGGCTTGCAGAGCGAGGTGGGAATTTTTCTGGACTGTGCTGGATGCAGAGCGAGTTTCATTTAGTAACTCTGTGGGTGAGGCTTTCCGGAGCGCAGTGAGATAAGGCTTGAAATGTTCTGGCAACGCGCTCCCGGGGATACATTGCTCAGGTGCACTTCGGCGAAGTCTCAGGGTAACGAGCCAAGAGAGACCAGAGATCGCAGTCAAAGCTGCGCCGGGGCCCCCCATACGACCCCTGCAGCCCGGTGTCCAGCGGGGCCTCCACCCCGCCCCCGCAGCGGCCGAGCAACAACGCTCGCCGCGGCCTCCACGCTTTGTTGGTGGAAAGAGGCCGCGCTGGGCCCGCTCCGGAGCCCAGCCCGCCCCGCTTCCCCCTCCCCTCTCCCCCTCGAGCCCTCTGCGGCTGCCGCCAGCGCTCCCGCTTCTCACGCGCGTGCTCGCAGCGGGGCGCGGGGTGCTGGGTCTCTGCCCGCCCGGCACACCCTACTGCAAACGCCTGCCGCCCCCCGGGCGCCCCACCGCTATAGGCGCAGGGAGCGGGGTAAGCCGCCGGCGGCACCACTGCCCCAGGCCAGGCCGGGTCCCGCCGCACTATACTGGGCTGGGCTGGGCTGGGCCGGGCCGGGCCGGGCCGGGCCTCGTGCACTGCGGGCGGGGGGAGGGGTAACCGCTTCCTAGCCCAGACTGTGCATGTCCAAGTGACGCATTGCAGGTACGAATCCACCAATCAGCGCCCTCCTTCTGGAGTCTCTGCACTCCTCGACATTTTTTCTAAAATCTTCTTCCGCCAAGAGAAATAGTTCCTCAGCCTGCCCCCCCCCCCCCCTCCGGTACCACCACCGCCCCGCACACCCCACCCCCACCGTTTCACAAGCGTAGCTCCATCTCCCCTCTTTCCCACACCTCGCCCCCACCTGCGCCGGGGATTTGGGGCTCAAAGGCAGAAAGGGGACGCGCTCGGAGGGGGTGGGGGGGGGGGCTACAGAGAAGAGCGCGAAGAGCCGGGACTTCTTTCGCAACTCAGCTCCCAGACGAAGAAAGGGGGAGGGGGGAGGGAGCGGCGCGGAGCGATCCGGGCGGGCTGTGAGGAGGTTTATGAGGCACTGCTGGCGGCCAGGCAGGGCTCAGTGTGAGGCGAGCCGTTGAGCGGGCAGGTTCTTCGCGTGCCCTGTTGCAGCTGTTAGCTTCTACCGCGCCCTACAGCCAGGCCGAGCCACCATGGTGAGTCGCTACCTCCCAGAGAAAAATGGAGCCAAGGTCTATAAGTGTTGGCTGTCTATAAGATTGTAGTTGTGTA